>JAWQFJ010002396.1:230000-238001 GCA_034096865.1 Theodoxus fluviatilis
AAACCCTGGCCTTGTATCCAATTTAGTCAGAATCCGTTTTGAAAATGTTTAGTTATGTTGCCGAATAACGAACGATCGAACTAACTGACCGACTGGAAAATGCAACCTCCCTGGCGGAGGCAATAACGGTTTCATTCATACGCGGGTGGGTGGGTGGGATGGATTGGGGGGAGGAGAGGAGGCGGAGGAAATCATGAAAGTGGCGTGGTGCCATTTAGAAGTCGAGACTTTATGCCACTTCAATGATAATTCGTAATAGCAGTTCCTGCCAACAATGATTATGTTTAAGCGTGCAATGGTCAATCTTCTGGCACAAGAATAAACAAGAAGGGCAAAGCCCATACGACTCACATGCTTGACCTTGACCTTTATATGACCTTGACCTTTATATGACCTTGACCTTCAGATGACCTTCAAGGTCAAGGTCAAACAACTAAACCTACCAATGACATCATACACAAAGAAATGCTTTACACATTTTTCCTACCAAAATACATGTGACCTTGACCCAAGGTCAAGGTCATCAAGGTCATGCAACACAAAGCTGTTAATTCAAGACATAGGAAGCACAATGGTGCTTATTGGCACTTTCTACCATGAGATATAGTCACTTTTAGTGGTTCACTACCCCATTTTGGTCACATTTCATAAGGGTCAAAGTGACCTTGACCTTGATGATATGTGAACAAATGTGTCTCATGATGAAAGTATAACATGTGCCCCACATAATTATTAAGTTTGAAACAGTTATCTTCCATAGTTCAGGGTCAAGGTCACTTCAAAATATGTATACAATCCAACTTTGAAGAGCTCCTGTGACCTTGACCTTGAAGCAAGGTCAACCAAACTGGTATCAAAAGATAGGGCTTGCTTTGACCTATATACCACTTGTAGCTAAGGTCGCCATTCTCAATAACGTGGGAGAAAATTGGGAAAATGTGAAAAATGACTGTTTTTGAGACCACATTTAGGGCTCCTGTGACCTTGACCTTGAAGCAAGGTCAAGTCACTATGTATGTTTTTTGAGGCCTTGTCATCATACACCATCATGCCACATTTGGTGTTGATAGACTTAATAGTCTCCGAGAAAAATCCAACGTTTAAGTTTTTTACGCCCGGACGGACGGACGGACGGACGACACGGCTCAGTACATAGACTCACTTTTGCTTCGCATGTGAGTCAAAAATCGTCTTCAGTAGTTTGCAGTATGATATGACCACTTCCGCAATTTCCTAAATCTACCACAAGAAAGTGTGCAATGTTTCCATTTCTCCTGTCAGTGCCAATGCAGTTAAAACGGAAAAGCCACCCTTTCACACAAAAATGTCACGAGGGAAAAAAACCCACCTTAAAAGACTTCATTTTGAACCTAAATTATTTGTAGGTCATCAGCAGTCATTATTGTAACCATGTGCGAGGCGCAGTGCCGTGGTTCAATCCCTGGGACGAGAGAATTCTGGATTCTTTCTTGCTTCTTCTCATTAGCGGTCAACTTGCATCTTGCCATAGTTATAAAAAAAAAATTATTTCCACACATCTATTTCATAAAAAGTTCCAATTTCAAATACGGCTTGGTGCACTCTTTCATTGATTAAGCGACTGCAGAGAATGCAAGTGACACTTACCACCTGGGTCATTTGCTGGTGTACGATCTCCTCCACAAGGATGGCAGTCTCGTGAAGCGGACGACGAACATCGCCAAATCCAAACCTGCAGCAAAACAAGCAGACACTCCAGCTTTCACCCAAACAGTCCAGCTTTTGCAGAAGATGAATTCAATTGCTATTCCATTTGAAATTACTTCCTGTAAATTAAAGAATACAAAAGCTAGCTGATCCACAGGGCTTCTTCATCTTGCACGAACAATGTTTGGAATGTAATTTTTTCTTCTTCTAAGATGATGTTTACTCCTTACAAGTCTTGTGAATTTGGAAGAAAAAACATGAACGAGATTACAATTTCTTAGGTCAAACCTGCGTTTCAAGACCCGAAAACGGTGCCACGGTAATAAATTAACGTCTGTAGTTTTAGTGTACACAGACCTAGTTTTGATAATCTTCGCAAAGTAAGGGAGGTAACCCCTTCAGGCATAGCTCCTTCGACTCCGTCAGCTTTGTCAGTCTTAAAACTAATCTCGGCCTAGTTCCTGCGCACCATGGTCTTGGATAAAATGAATGACTTGAAAATCACCCATTTCATAAGTTACAACATACTTTGCCATAACGCAAGACACGTCTCAATAGATTCTACAGTTCACAGTGAAAAGAAACATTTTGAAAGCAGAAGTTGGAGTTAAACCTGCAATTCTATAGATAGACCCCCACAGCTTCAGCACAATGCCCGAATTGTGTGGTAGGACAGTTTTGTCCGTCTCAGACTCCACCACACTCAACAAAGAACCCATAACTCTCACTCGGTCAACTCCGCTCTATCCCACCACCGTTCTACACACGACGCACGTGCACCAGGAAAAGCCAATGAGGTCAGAAAGAGAAAGGGAAAGTGAGCAGTGCGGTGCGGTGCAGTGTAGTGCAGCAGAGCTCTGTGGAAGAAGAGCCAGAGACACGCGTGAAGACTGATGTGTGAAGACTGATGTGTGAAGACCGATGTGTGAAGACAGATGTGTGAAGACTGACGTGTAAAGACTGATGTGTGAAGATTGATGTGTAAAGACTGATATGTGAAGGTTGATGTGTGAAGACTGACGTGTGAAGGTTGATGTGTAAAGACTGACGTGTGAAGGTTGATGTGTGAAGACAGACGTGTGAAGGTTGATGTGTAAAGACTGACGTGTGAAGGTTGATGTGTGAAGACAGACGTGTGAAGATTGATGTGTGAAGATTGATGTGTGAAGATTGATGTGTGAAGATTGATGTGTAAAGACTGACGTGTGAAGGTTGATGTGTGAAGACAGACGTGTGAAGATTGATGTGTGAAGACTGATGTGTGAAAAGATTGACGTGTGAAGACGGACGTGTCAAGACTGATGTGTGAAGACTGACGTGTCAAGACTGACGTGTCGTGTGAAGACTGATGTGTAGTGTGAAGACTGATGTGTAGTGTGAAGACTGATGTTTGAAGACTGACGTATGAAGACTGATGTGTGAAGACTGACGTGTGAAGACAGATGTGTGGCGTACACTAAAACAAGGAGTGCCACACGGTGTAGAGACGGAGGGTGGCAGCGAGACATGAACGAAGGAGGGAAAAAGGAAGTTGAGATAACGAGCGAGGATGGGAGAGGTTGGGGGAGGGGAGGGAGGAAGGGAGGGGAGAGAGGAAGAGAGAGAGAGAGAGAGAGAGAGAGAGAGAGAGAGAGAGAGAGAGAGAGAGAGAGGGAGGGAGGGAGGAGGGAGGGAGAGAGAGAGAGAGAGAGAGAGAGAGAGAGAGAGAGAGAGAGAGAGAGAGAGAGAGGGGGGGGAGAGAGACATACAGAGAGAGACATACAGAGAGAGACATACAGACAGAGAGAGACATACAGACAGAGAGAGGGAAATACACACATCAGTCTGTGTAGCAAATCCAAAGTCAATGACGTCCTATCAGCCTGTGTAGCAAATCTAAAGTCAATGACGACCTATCAGCCTGTGTAGCAAGTCCAAAGTCAATGACGACCTATCAGCCTGGGTAGCAAGTCCAAAGTCAATGACGACCTATCAGCCTGTGTAGCAAGTCCAAAGTCAATGACGACCTATCAGCCTGTGTAGCAAATCTAAAGTCAATGATGACCTATCAGCCTGTGTAGCAAATCCAAAGTCAATGACGGCCTACCAGCCTGTGTAGCAAATCTAAAGTCAATGACGACCTATCAGCCTGTGTAGCAAATCTAAAGTCAATGACGACCTATCAGCCTGTGTAGCAAATTCAAAGTCAATGACGACCTATCAGCCTGTGTAGCAAATCCAAAGTCAATGACGACCTATCAGCCTGTGTAGCAAATCTAAAGTCAATGACGACCTATCAGCCTGTGTAGCAAATCTAAAGTCAATGACGACCTATCAGCCTGTGTAGCAAATCCAAAGTCAATGACGACCTATCAGCCTGTGTAGCAAATCTAAAGTCAATGACGACCTATCAGCCTGTGTAGCAAATCCAAAGTCAATGACGACCTATCAGCCTGTGTAGCAAATCCAAAGTCAATGACGACCTATCAGCCTGTGTAGCAAATCCAAAGTCAATGACGACCTATCAGCCTGTGTAGCAAATCCAAAGTCAATGACGACCTATCAGCCTGTGTAGCAAATCCAAAGTCAATGACGACCTATCAGCCTGTGTAGCAAATCCAAAGTCAATGACGACCTATCAGCCTGTGTAGCAAATCCAAAGTCAATGACGACCTATCAGCCTGTGTAGCAAATCCAAAGTCAATGACGACCTATCAGCCTGTGTAGCAAATCCAAAGTCAATGACGACCTATCAGCCTGTGTGTGTAGCAAATCCAAAGTCAATGACGACCTATCAGCCTGTGTAGCAAATCTAAAGTCAATGACGACCTATCAGCCGTGTAGCAAATCCAAAGTCAATGACGACCTATCAGCCTGTGTAGCAAATCCAAAGTCAATGACGACCTATCAGCCTGTGTAGCAAATCCAAAGTCAATGACGACCTATCAGCCTGTGTAGCAAATCCAAAGTCAATGACGACCTATCAGCCTGTGTAGCAAATCCAAAGTCAATGACGACCTATCAGCCTGTGTAGCAAATCCAAAGTCAATGACGACCTATCAGCCTGTGTAGCAAATCCAAAGTCAATGACGACCTATCAGCCTGTGTAGCAAATCCAAAGTCAATGACGACCTATCAGCCTGTGTAGCAAATCCAAAGTCAATGACGACGAGAATCACTAGAGCAGCAGGTGAGAGTAAGATCAAGTCAAGCCAAGATTTTCATACTTTTTCGCCTTTTACCAATCGCTTAGGCAGACCAGGTGGGGTCTATTCTTACCCCCAACCCACAGGGGGTCCCATTCTTACCCCCAAACCACAGGGAGGCATGGATGGATGGGCTGTTACGGCCTGTCAGCCTTTGCATGTTATTTAGGGTCATTAATCACGAAAAACCATGATACTTCGTACGAGTAAGAGTAAATCACGGCAGGATTGTCATTATCATTCGCCTCTTACACGTGGCTTAGGAAGACGAGGGGGGGGTGGGGGGTGGGGGGGGGGGGTGCGTGGTGTCAACTCTAATCCCCAACCAAAAGAGAGAGGGAGGGAGGGCGGGAGAGAGAGAGGGAGAGAGAGAGAGAGGAGAGAGAGAGAGAGAGAGAATGAACGGCGTGTAGGGGAGAGAGAGAGGGGGGGGAGGGCGGGAGACTAGGGAGGGAGGGAGAGACAGGGAGGGGAGGAGGGACCCGAAGGAGGGGTCGGAGAGAGAGAGGGAGGTAGAGAGGGAAGGGGGATGGGAGAGATGAGACGGAGGGCAGACGAGGCAGCGAGGGTAGGTAGAGAGGAAGGTGGGATGGGAGGAGAGAGAGGGGGCGGGGTGGAGGGGAGGGAGACAGGGAGGTGAGGAGATTAGACAGGGAGGGGAGGGGGAGACAGGGAGGGAGGGAGATGGAGAGAGAGGGAGGGAGAGAGGAAAAGAAGAAGGGAGGTAGAGAGGGACAGGGGGCATGGCGAGAGAGGGAGGGGGGATACAGGTTGCGCGCGGGAGGGGGGCACGGCCAGCGCCGTGGAGGGGGGTGGGTTTTTTAGACGAGGGGAGGGAGCAGGAAGCGAGCGCGGCGGGGGACGGACAGATGGAGCTTTAGTGGGAGTGCTCGTGACGGTTGGTGACGTGGATGTGCTGGGATGAGGTGGTGCGAGAGGGAGGGGAGTGAGAGGGGAGGGAGAGGGAGGGAAGAGAGCGGGATTCCGAGGACCGGGACTTCCGGACAGAGTGTCGGGATGGTTTCAAGAGAGGGCAGGTTTGTGTGTGGCGTAGAGGGGGTGTGGGGGAGATGGTGGAGTCGCGATTGCGGGGGAGAGAGGGTAGGGAGGCGAAGTAGAGAGAAGAGCGGCGCAGAGAGGAGCGACGAGACTGAGCGAGCGAGAGAGACGAGCGCCGAGCGGGGGGTGTGCGCGAGCGCGGGCACGCGCCGGGGTGGGCGCGAGGTGAGGAAAAGGGGAGGGAGGGACACTTTTTGACCCCAATTTAAATTTTATTTGATAGCCAGAGGCCTTTTCAAAGGAGAGTGACCTTTTCCAATTGAACAGTGCTTTCTTCTCTTCGTCTTCATATGCCCTTCGCAACAGTGAGGCTACACCTTTTATTATGAATGCATCTGTTGATGACACTAAACAAGCAAAAGTGTGTCTATCTGGGGGGTTGGTGTGATTTCCTAAATATTTTTTCTCAAATCTTCATACACTGGACATTGCAACAGCACGTGTATTTCATCCTCTTCCTCTTCTCCACAGCATGGACATGTACAGTCACGAATCTCATTAAATCTGTTCCTGTGAGTATAGATAGTACTGCATCCAAGTCTAAACTGAATATATATATTTCGGAAGTGTTTCAGATCACATATCCTAAGGTAAGGTTCCAAATATACATCAGTCTTAAACATTCTGTAGATGAGAAATCGGGGACTACCTGCTATCTTTTCCATCCAGTTAACTTTAAATTTGTCGATCATTCTTTCTCTCAAATTGAGTAAAAATGCTTTCGAATCTCGGACACACTGCTGAGACCATATTTCATCAAAACCATAAGTGGCCAAAGTATCTCTTATTTTACTCACCCAATGTGCACCATTTCTTTGTAACATCATCTCATAAATTTTACGAGGATATCTCTCTTTCGACATCAGTAGAATTTTGAGCCAACATTTGATAACACGGATTGTGGCATTGATGTACAAAGTATAGCGTCCAGTTTCTCCATATGAAAGGGAGGGAGGAAGAGGGAGGGAGAAAGGGAAGGGGGGGGGGGGGGGGAGGGGGGGAGAGGAGGAAAGGGGGGTAGGGGAAAGGGGGGTAGGGGAAAGGGGGTAGGGGAAAGGGGGGATGGGCGGGGGAGAGATGGAGGGTGAAGGGCGGGGGAGGGAGGGTGGGAGGGAGGGACGGAGGGAGGGAGGAGAGAGAATATGAATGTATGTATGTATGCATGTATGCATGTATGTATGTGTTGGTGTGTCATGTTGTGTGCATGTAAAAGGGATTGTATATATGAGTCCATGATGAGAGAGAGAGAGGAGAGAGAAGAGAGAGAGGGTGAGAGAGAGAGAGAAAATAGAGAGAGATGACAGAGGAGAGAGAGGAGAAGAGAGATGAGAAAGCAAGTACAGTGTCGATTTCCCTACTTATTCGCCATTTACCAAATCGCGTGGCGAAGACGCGGTGGGGTCTGTTCTTAACCCCCAACTCCACAGGGGGTGTACACAGAAGGGTGCGAACATCGCAGACGTGTGGTTAGCACCCAGAGGCCAGTTGGGAATATGCAGAAGCCTGGCAGCCATACCGAAGGTGCAATTGGAAGATGCAGGAGGACCGTTGAGCATACAGAAGGCGTGAGAATATCCAGAAAGCTGGGAGCATACAGAAGGCGTGGAACATGCAGAAAGCTGGGAGGCATACAGAAGGTGTGGGGACGATACATGAAGGCTGTGAGCATACTGAAGGCGTGGAATGTTGCTGAGGAATTCGAGCAAACAAAAGGTTAGGGAATAATCTGAAGGCTTGGAGCATACGGAAGGCTGGAGCTTATTGAGGTGCTGGAGCATTCAGAAGAGGTGGTGCATAACGCAGGATGGGGAGCATACAGTCGGGTGACAGTGGAGCAGACGGGGGGTGGGGGGGGGGGGGGGGGGGGGGGGGGGGGGGGGGGGGGGGGGGGGGGGGGGGGGGGGTGGGGGGGGGGGGGGGGGGGGGGGGAGTCGGGGGAGGGGGGGGGGGGGGGGGGGGGGGGGGTGGGGGGGGGGGGGGGGGGGGGGGGGGGGGGGGGGGGGGGGGGGGGGTGGGGGGGGGGGGGTGGGGGGGGGGGGGGCGGGGGGGGGGGGGGGGGGGGCGCGGGGAG
>JAWQFJ010002397.1:0-5000 GCA_034096865.1 Theodoxus fluviatilis
CTCTCTCTCTCTCCGGGGAGCTTGTGTCAATACGGAGGCAGAAATAGTACACAAATGCATACGTCACAGAAAGTTTGAAGGATTTCAAAATAGACTAGTTTTAGTCTTGTTTACGTTTATTGTGATTGTAGGCAGAGACTGGGAAGAAGTCACAGGTGACTCCCTGTCTCAAATAAAACTCTGTTGCTTCGAGGTTTTTAGTGGAAATGTGTGTCTTTTGGATCATCACCTCAACTTCTCTTCTCAGTCCACACCCCCTTCCCATGAACTCACTCCCCCCAGTCCCGTGTTTCCACCGTCGTATTGCCTTATATTCGCGTTGTTACTTATTGTCTAGTTGTCGTGGAGACCATTGAAAGTATTTTCTCTCTCTTCTCCTCAAGGTCGAAAGAAGTCCACAAACGAGCACACGTGAGTATTGACAGTGTATACACTGCCTGTAAACGTTCAGGTGCAAGAACGAAAGCATGGCATTTCTACAAGTTCAGTTTGACTCACTGTAGAAAAGATTACTTACCGATCGCTACAGAATAGCAAAGCTGGGCATTTAACACTCTGTATTCAACAGAGGTTTTAGAAGACAATAACGAAAGACTATAACACGTTTTGTCATATATCTGGCACTTGGTGTAGGACCACCAACCTTCCACCACTGACACCACCATCTCCTTCTGTATCGACACCAACCCAGCCCCACCGCCAACTCCCTCTACCACTGACCCTCCACTGCTGCTACCAGTATGATCATTACCATCACCGCCGCACCTGCCGCCGTCACCAACACTTCCAGCACTACCATTACTATCCCCCCACCCACCGCTACCACACATTCGCTGTTACCACTTCTGCCTTCACCTACAGCATTGCGGTCAGCAGCACCATTCGCACCTTCACCACCCTCATCGCTTTCACCACCATCACTACCTCTAGTGCCACCATCATCACTACTTCTACTGCCAATACCATCACTACCTCTAGTGCCACCACCATCACTACCTCTAGTGCCACCACCATCACTACTTCTACTGCCAATACCATCATTACCTCTAGTGCCACCACCATCACTACCTCAGGTGCCACCACCATCACTACCTCTAGTGCCACCACCATCACTACCTCTACTGCCAGTACCATCACTACCTCTAGTGCCACCACCATCACTACCTCTAGTGCCACCACCATCACTACCTCTAGTGCCACCACCATCACTACTTCTACTGCCAATACCATCACTACCTCTAGTGCCACCACCATCACTACCTCTACTGCCACCACCATCACTACCTCTAGTGCCACCACCATCACTACCTCTACTGCCAGTACCATCACTACCTCTAGTGCCACCACCATCACTACTTCTACTGCCACCACCATCACTACCTCTACTGCCACCACCATCACTACCTCTAGTGCCACCACCATCACTACCTCTACTGCCACCACCATCACTACCTCTACTGCCAGTACCATCATTACCTCTAGTGCCACCACCACCACCACCACCACCACCTCCATCGTCGAAGTCGCCGCCGCCGCCACCAACACCACCACCACCACAGCACCACAACCACCACCATAACCACCGCCATAACCACTAACAGCATCATTACTACAATTACTACCACCACCACCATCACAACTACCACCACCACCACCGCCACTACCATCGCCGCCGTCACTACCTCTAGTGCCACCATCATCACTACTTCTACTACCAATACCATCACTACCTCTAGTGCCACCACCATCACTACCTCTAGTGCCACCACCATCACTACCTCTACTGCCACCACCATCATTACCTCTAGTGCCACCACCATCACTACCTCTAGTGCCACCACCATCACTACCTCTAGTGCCACCACCATCCCTACCTCTAGTGCCACCACCATCACTACCTCTAGTGCCACCACCATCATTACCTCTAGTGCCACCACCATCACTACCTCTACTGCCACCACCATCACTACCTCTAGTGCCACCACCATCACTACCTCTACTGCCACCACCATCACTACCTCTACTGCCACCACCATCCCTACCTCTAGTGCCACCACCATCACTACCTCTAGTGCCACCACCATCACTACCTCTACTGCCACCACCATCACTACCTCTACTGCCACCACCATCCCTACCTCTAGTGCCACCACCATCACTACCTCTAGTGCCACCACCATCACTACCTCTACTGCCACCACCATCACTACCTCTAGTGCCACCACCATCACTACCTCTACTGCCACCACCATCACTACCTCTACTGCCACCACCATCATTACCTCTAGTGCCACCACCATCACTACCTCTAGTGCCACCACCATCACTACCTCTAGTGCCACCATCATCATTACCTCTAGTGCCACCCCCATCACTACCTCTACTGCCACCACCATCACTACCTCTACTGCCACCACCATCATTACCTCTAGTGCCACCACCATCACTACCTCTAGTGCCACCACCATCACTACCTCTAGTGCCACCATCATCATTACCTCTAGTGCCACCCCCATCACTACCTCTACTGCCACCACCATCACTACCTCTAGTGCCACCACCATCATTACCTCTAGTGCCACCACCATCATTACCTCTAGTGCCACCACCATCCCTACCTCTAGTGCCACCACCATCATTACCTCTAGTGCCACCACCATCATTACCTCTAGTGCCACCACCATCACTACCTCTACTGCCACCACCATCCCTACCTCTAGTGCCACCACCATCACTACCTCTAGTGCCACCACCATCACTACCTCTAGTGCCACCACCATCACTACCTCTAGTGCCACCACCATCACTACCTCTAGTGCCACCACCATCACTACCTCTAGTGCCACCACCATCACTACCTCTACTGCCACCACCATCACTACCTCTACTGCCACCACCATCACTACCTCTACTGCCAGTACCATCACTACCTCTACTGCCACCACCATCACTACCTCTACTGCCACCACCATCATTACCTCTAGTGCCACCACCATCACTACCTCTACTGCCACCACCATCACTACCTCTAGTGCCACCACCATCACTACCTCTAGTGCCACCCCCATCACTACCTCTAGTGCCACCCCCATCACTACCTCTAGTGCCACCACCATCACTACCTCTAGTGCCACCACCATCACTACCTCTAGTGCCACCACCATCACTACCTCTAGTGCCACCACCATCACTACCTCTAGTGCCACCACCATCACTACCTCTAGTGCCACCACCATCACTACCTCTAGTGCCACCACCATCACTACCTCTACTGCCACCACCATCCCTACCTCTAGTGCCACCCCCATCACTACCTCTAGTGCCACCACCATCACTACCTCTTGTGCCACCACCATCACTACCTCTAGTGCCACCACCATCACTACCTCTACTGCCACCACCATCATTACCTCTAGTGCCACCATCATCACTACCTCTAGTGCCACCACCATCACTACCTCTAGTGCCACCACCATCACTACCTCTAGTGCCACCACCATCACTACCTCTAGTGCCACCACCATCATTAGCTCTAGTGCCACCACCATCACTACCTCTAGTGCCACCACCATCACTACCTCTAGTGCCACCACCATCACTACCTCTAGTGCCACCACCATCACTACCTCTACTGCCACCACCATCATTACCTCTAGTGCCACCACCATCACTACCTCTAGTGCCACCACCATCACTACCTCTAGTGCCACCACCATCACTACCTCTACTGCCACCACCATCACTACCTCTACTGCCACCACCATCACTACCTCAGGTGCCACCACCATCACTACCTCTACTGCCACCACCATCATTACCTCTAGTGCCACCACCATCACTACCTCTAGTGCCACCACCATCACTACCTCTAGTGCCACCACCATCACTACCTCTAGTGCCACCACCATCACTACCTCTACTGCCACCACCATCACTACCTCTAGTGCCACCACCATCACTACCTCTAGTGCCACCACCATCACTACCTCTACTGCCACCACCATCACTACCTGTAGTGCCACCACCATCACTACCTCTAGTGCCACCACCATCACTACCTCTAGTGCCACCACCATCACTACCTCTAGTGCCACCACCATCACTACCTCTAGTGCCACCACCATCACTACCTCTAGTGCCACCACCATCACTACCTGTAGTGCCACCACCATCACTACCTCTAGTGCCACCACCATCACTACCTCTAGTGCCACCACCATCACTACCTCTAGTGCCACCACCATCACTACCTCTAGTGCCACCACCATCACTACCTCTAGTGCCACCACCATCACTACCTCTACTGCCACCACCATCACTACCTGTAGTGCCACCACCATCACTACCTCTAGTGCCACCACCATCACTACCTCTAGTGCCACCACCATCACTACCTCTAGTGCCACCACCATCACTACCTCTAGTGCCACCACCATCATTACCTCTAGTGCCACCACCATCCCTACCTCTAGTGCCACCACCATCACTACCTCTACTGCCACCACCATCACTACCTCTAGTGCCACCACCATCACTACCTCTAGTGCCACCACCATCGCTACCTCTATTGCCACCACCATCACCACCTCTAGTGCCACCACCATCACTACCTCTAGTGCCACCACCATCACTACCTCTAGTGCCACCACCATCACTACCTCTAGTGCCACCCCCATCACTACCTCTAGTGCCACCACCATCACTACCTCTAGTGCCACCACCATCACTACCTCTAGTGCCACCACCATCACTACCTCTAGTGCCACCACCATCACTACCTCTAGTGCCACCACCATCACTACCTCTAGTGCCACCACCATCACTACCTCTAGTGCCACCCCCATCACTACCTCTAGTGCCACCACCATCACTACCTCTAGTGCCACCACCATCACTACCTCTAGTGCCACCACCATCACTACCTCTAGTGCCACCACCATCACTACCTCTAGTGCCACCACCATCACAACTTCTAGTGCCACCACCGTCACTACCTCTAC
>JAWQFJ010002397.1:7500-23565 GCA_034096865.1 Theodoxus fluviatilis
CATTCCAGTCTGTGTCGAGCCCGTCCTGGAGAACCACTGTCACAGCGTTTATCACGTGGCTTTCGCAGCACTACTGTAGGTGACAGACTTTGCCCGTTATCTTGTACATGTGTTTTTAGTGCCATAATTTCAGTTGTCACAGGTGTCAAGCACTTTTTTAAAAACAATATTTTCACATAACGATCCCGGTTTTCCTTCAGTACTTCTGCTCTATGCCTTTTATTACATTAATTTCATTTTGTTTATTTGTACAGTGAATACTTACACTCTGAAATAGTTGACCTATAAAATGAAGGTCTTGTGCTCTAGAGTGACGTCACCAAGACTATTGTTGATATGACAGCACTGAAAGACAGTCCCTGGGAGAGTCATTTCTCCATCTCTGTCCTCTCCACCTCGCAAGCCTGGCGCTGCAGACCTTCACCACACAGCTGCCACAGCGTCATTTCTCCATCTCTGTCCTCTCCACCTCGCAAGCCTGGCGCTCCAGACCTTCACCACACAGCTGCCACAGCGTCATTTCTCCATCTCTGTCCTCTCCCACTAGCAAGCCTGGCGCTCCAGACCTTCACCACACAGCTGCCACAGCGGCATTTCTCCATCTCTGTCCTCCTCACCTCGCAAGCCTGGCGCTCCAGACCTTCACCACACAGCTGCCACAGCGTCATTTCTCCATCTCTGTCCTCTCCAACTCGCAAGCCTGGCGCTCCAGACCTTCACCACACAGCTGCCACAGCGTCATTTCTCCATCTCTGTCCTCTCCACCTCGCAAGCCTGGCGCTCCAGACCTTCACCACACAGCTGCCACATCGTCATTTCTCCATCTCTGTCCTCTCCACCTCGCAAGCCTGGCGCTCCAGACCTTCACCACACAGCTGCCACAGCGTCATTTCTCCATCTCTGTCCTCTCCACCTCGCAAGCCTGGCGCTCCAGACCTTCACCACACAGCTGCCACAGCGTCATTTCTCCATCTCTGTCCTCCTCACCTCGCAAGCCTGGCGCTCCAGACCTTCACCACACAGCTGCCACAGCGTCATTTCTCCATCTCTGTCCTCTCCACCTCGCAAGCCTGGCGCTCAAGACCTTCACCACACAGCTGCCACAGCGTCATTTCTCCATCTCTGTCCTCTCCACCTCGCAAGCCTGGCGCTGCAGACCTTCACCACACAGCTGCCACAGCGTCATTTCTCCATCTCTGTCCTCTCCACCTCGCAAGCCTGGCGCTGCAGACCTTCACCACACAGCTGCCACAGCGTCATTTCTCCATCTCTGTCCTCTCCACCTCGCAAGCCTGGCGCTCAAGACCTTCACCACACAGCTGCCACAGCGTCATTTCTCCATCTCTGTCCTCACCTCGCAAGCCTGGCGCTGCAGACCTTCACCACACAGCTGCCACAGCGTCATTTCTCCATCTCTGTCCTCCTCACCTCGCAAGCCAGGCGCTGCAGACCTTCACCACACAGCTGCCACAGCGTCATTTCTCCATCTCTGTCCTCCTCACCTCGCAAGCCTGGCGCTGCAGACCTTCACCACACAGCTGCCACAGCGTCATTTCTCCATCTCTGTCCTCCTCACCTCGCAAGCCTGGCGCTCAAGACCTTCACCACACAGCTGCCACAGCGTCATTTCTCCATCTCTGTCCTCACCTCGCAAGCCTGGCGCTGCAGACCTTCACCACACAGCTGCCACAGCGTCATTTCTCCATCTCTGTCCTCCTCACCTCGCAAGCCTGGCGCTGCAGACCTTCACCACACAGCTGCCACAGCGTCATTTCTCCATCTCTGTCCTCCTCACCTCGCAAGCCTGGCGCTGCAGACCTTCACCACACAGCTGCCACAGCGTCATTTCTCCATCTCTGTCCTCCTCACCTCGCAAGCCTGGCGCTGCAGACCTTCACCACACAGCTGCCACAGCGTCATTTCTCCATCTCTGTCCTCCTCACCTCGCAAGCCTGGCGCTCCAGACCTTCACCACACAGCTGCCACAGCGTCATTTCTCCATCTCTGTCCTCCTCACCTCGCAAGCCTGGCGCTGCAGACCTTCACCACTCAGCTGCCACAGCGTCATTTCTCCATCTCTGTCCTCTCCACCTCGCAAGCCTGGCGCTCCAGACCTTCACCACACAGCTGCCACAGCGTCATTTCTCCATCTCTGTCCTCTCCACCTCGCAAGCCTGGCGCTCCAGACCTTCACCACACAGCTGCCACAGCGCTACAGACCTTCACCACACAGCTGCCACAGCGCTACAGACCTTCACCACACAGCTGCCACAGCGCTGCAGACCTTCACCACACAGCTGCCACTGCGCTACAGACCTTCACCACACAGCTGCCACAGCGCTACAGACCTTCACCACACAGCTGCCACAGCGCTACAGACCTTCACCACACAGCTGCCACAGCGCTACAGACCTTCACCACACAGCTGCCACAGCGCTACAGACCTTCACCACCCAGCTGCCACAGCGCTACAGACCTTCACCACACAGCTGCCACAGCGCTACACTTCACCACACAACTGCCACAGCGCTTACGACCTTCACCACACAGCTGCCACAGCGCTACAGACCTTCACCACACAGCTGCCACAGCGCTACAGACCTTCACCACACAGCTGCCACAGCGCTACAGACTTTCACCACACAGCTGCCACAGCGCTACAGACCTTCACCACACAGCTGCCACAGCGCTACAGACCTTCACCACACAGCTGCCACAGCGCTACAGACCTTCACCACACAGCTGCCACAGCGCTACAGACCTTCACCACACAGCTGCCACAGCGCTACAGACCTTCACCACACAGCTGCCACAGCGCTACAGACCTTCACCACACAGCTGCCACAGCGCTACAGACCTTCACCACACAGCTGCCACAGCGCTCCAGACCTTCACCACACAGCTGCCACAGCGTCATTTCTCCATCTCTGTCCTCTCCACCTCGCAAGCCTGGCGCTCCAGACCTTCACCACACAGCTGCCACAGCGTCATTTCTCCATCTCTGTCCTCTCCACCTCGCAAGCCTGGCGCTCCAGACCTTCACCACACAGCTGCCACATCGTCATTTCTCCATCTCTGTCCTCTCCACCTCGCAAGCCTGGCGCTCCAGACCTTCACCACACAGCTGCCACAGCGTCATTTCTCCATCTCTGTCCTCTCCACCTCGCAAGCCTGGCGCTCCAGACCTTCACCACACAGCTGCCACAGCGTCATTTCTCCATCTCTGTCCTCTCCACCTCGCAAGCCTGGCGCTCCAGACCTTCACCACACAGCTGCCACAGCGTCATTTCTCCATCTCTGTCCTCTCCACCTCGCAAGCCTGGCGCTCCAGACCTTCACCACACAGCTGCCACAGCGTCATTTCTCCATCTCTGTCCTCTCCACCTCGCAAGCCTGGCGCTCCAGACCTTCACCACACAGCTGCCACAGCGTCATTTCTCCATCTCTGTCCTCCTCATCTCGCAAGCCTGGCGCTCCAGACCTTCACCACACAGCTGCCACAGCGTCATTTCTCCATCTCTGTCCTCTCCACCTCGCAAGCCTGGCGCTCCAGACCTTCACCACACAGCTGCCACAGCGTCATTTCTCCATCTCTGTCCTCTCCATCTCGCAAGCCTGGCGCTCCAGACCTTCACCACACAGCTGCCACAGCGTCATTTCTCCATCTCTGTCCTCCTCACCTCGCAAGCCTGGCGCTCCAGACCTTCACCACACAGCTGCCACAGCGTCATTTCTCCATCTCTGTCCTCCTCACCTCGCAAGCCTGGCGCTGCAGACCTTCACCACACAGCTGCCACAGCGTCATTTCTCCATCTCTGTCCTCCTCACCTCGCAAGCCTGGCGCTGCAGACCTTCACCACACAGCTGCCACAGCGTCATTTCTCCATCTCTGTCCTCCTCACCTCGCACGCCTGGCGCTCCAGACCTTCACCACACAGCTGCCACAGCGTCATTTCTCCATCTCTGTCCTCTCCACCTCGCAAGCCTGGCGCTCCAGACCTTCACCACACAGCTGCCACAGCGTCATTTCTCCATCTCTGTCCTCTCCACCTCGCAAGCCTGGCGCTCCAGACCTTCACCACACAGCTGCCACAGCGTCATTTCTCCATCTCTGTCCTCTCCATCTCGCAAGCCTGGCGCTCCAGACCTTCACCACACGGCTGCCACAGCGTCATTTCTCCATCTCTGTCCTCTCCACCTCGCAAGCCTGGCGCTGCAGACCTTCACCACACAGCTGCCACAGCGCTACAGACCTTCACCACACAGCTGCCACAGCGCTACAGACCTTCACCACACAGCTGCCACAGCGCTGCAGACCTTCACCACACAGCTGCCACTGCGCTACAGACCTTCACCACACAGCTGCCACAGCGCTACAGACCTTCACCACACAGCTGCCTAAGCGCTACAGACCTTCACCACACAGCTGCCACAGCGCTACAGACCTTCACCACACAGCTGCCACAGCGCTACAGACCTTCAACACACAGCTGCCACAGCGCTACACTTCACCACACAGCTGCCACAGCGCTTCAGACCTTCACCACACAGCTGCCACAGCGCTACAGACCTTCACCACACAGCTGCCACAGCGCTACAGACCTTCACCACACAGCTGCCACAGCGCTACAGACTTTCACCACACAGCTGCCACAGCGCTACAGACCTTCACCACACAGCTGCCACAGCGCTACAGACCTTCACCACACAGCTGCCACAGCGCTACAGACCTTCACCACCCAGCTGCCACAGCGCTACAGACCTTCACCACACAGCTGCCACAGCGCTACAGACCTTCACCACACAGCTGCCACAGCGCTACAGACCTTCACCACACAGCTGCCACAGCGCTCCAGACCTTCACCACACAGCTGCCACAGCGCTACAGACCTTCACCACACAGCTGCCACAGCGCTGCAGACCTTCACCACACAGCTGTCACAGCGCTGCAGACCTTCACCACACAGCTGCCACAGCGCTACAGACCTTCACCACACAGCTGCCACAGCGCTACAGACCTTCACCACACAGCTGCCACAGCGCTACAGACCTTCACCACCCAGCTGCCACAGCGCTACAGACCTTCACCACACAGCTGCCACAGCGCTACAGACCTTCACCACACAGCTGCCACAGCGCTACAGACCTTCACCACACAGCTGCCACAGCGCTACTGACCTTCACCACACAGCTGCCACAGCGCTGCAGACCTTCACCACACAGCTGCCACAGCGCTGCAGACCTTCACCACACAGCTGCCACAGCGCTGCAGACCTTCACCACACAGCTGCCACAGCGCTACAGACCTTCACCACACAGCTGCCACAGCGCTACAGACCTTCACCACACAGCTGCCACTGCGCTACAGACCGTCACCACACAGCTGCCACAGCGCTACAGACCTTCACCACACAGCTGCCACAGCGCTACAGACCTTCACCACACAGCTGCCACAGCGCTACAGACCTTCACCACACAGCTGCCACAGCGCTACACTTCACCACACAACTGCCACAGCGCTACAGACCTTCACCGCACAGCTGCCACAGCGCTACAGACCTTCACCGCACAGCTGCCACAGCGCTGCAGACCTTCACCACACAGCTGCCACAGCGTCATTTCTCCATCTCTGTCCTCTCCACCTCGCAAGCCTGGCGCTCCAGACCTTCACCACACAGCTGCCACATCGTCATTTCTCCATCTCTGTCCTCCTCACCTCGCAAGCCTGGCGCTCCAGACCTTCACCACACAGCTGCCACAGCGTCATTTCTCCATCTCTGTCCTCTCCACCTCGCAAGCCTGGCGCTCCAGACCTTCACCACACAGCTGCCACAGCGTCATTTCTCCATCTCTGTCCTCCTCACCTCGCAAGCCTGGCGCTCCAGACCTTCACCACACAGCTGCCACAGCGTCATTTCTCCATCTCTGTCCTCTCCACCTCGCAAGCCTGGCGCTCAAGACCTTCACCACACAGCTGCCACAGCGTCATTTCTCCATCTCTGTCCTCTCCACCTCGCAAGCCTGGCGCTGCAGACCTTCACCACACAGCTGCCACAGCGTCATTTCTCCATCTCTGTCCTCTCCACCTCGCAAGCCTGGCGCTGCAGACCTTCACCACACAGCTGCCACAGCGTCATTTCTCCATCTCTGTCCTCACCTCGCAAGCCTGGCGCTGCAGACCTTCACCACACAGCTGCCACAGCGTCATTTCTCCATCTCTGTCCTCCTCACCTCGCAAGCCTGGCGCTGCAGACCTTCACCACACAGCTGCCACAGCGTCATTTCTCCATCTCTGTCCTCCTCACCTCGCAAGCCTGGCGCTCCAGACCTTCACCACACAGCTGCCACAGCGTCATTTCTCCATCTCTGTCCTCCTCACCTCGCAAGCCTGGCGCTGCAGACCTTCACCACACAGCTGCCACAGCGTCATTTCTCCATCTCTGTCCTCTCCACCTCGCAAGCCTGGCGCTCCAGACCTTCACCACACAGCTGCCACAGCGTCATTTCTCCATCTCTGTCCTCTCCACCTCGCAAGCCTGGCGCTCCAGACCTTCACCACACAGCTGCCACAGCGCTACAGACCTTCACCACACAGCTGCCACAGCGCTACAGACCTTCACCACACAGCTGCCACAGCGCTGCAGACCTTCACCACACAGCTGCCACTGCGCTACAGACCTTCACCACACAGCTGCCACAGCGCTACAGACCTTCACCACACAGCTGCCACAGCGCTACAGACCTTCACCACACAGCTGCCACAGCGCTACAGACCTTCACCACACAGCTGCCACAGCGCTACAGACCTTCACCACCCAGCTGCCACAGCGCTACAGACCTTCAACACACAGCTGCCACAGCGCTACACTTCACCACACAGCTGCCACAGCGCTTCCGACCTTCACCACACAGCTGCCACAGCGCTACAGACCTTCACCACACAGCTGCCACAGCGCTACAGACCTTCACCACACAGCTGCCACAGCGCTACAGACTTTCACCACACAGCTGCCACAGCGCTACAGACCTTCACCACACAGCTGCCACAGCGCTACAGACCTTCACCACACAGCTGCCACAGCGCTACAGACCTTCACCACACAGCTGCCACAGCGCTACAGACCTTCACCACACAGCTGCCACAGCGCTACAGACCTTCACCACACAGCTGCCACAGCGCTACAGACCTTCACCACACAGCTGCCACAGCGCTGCAGACCTTCACCACACAGCTGTCACAGCGCTGCAGACCTTCACCACACAGCTGCCACAGCGCTACAGACCTTCACCACACAGCTGCCACAGCGCTACAGACCTTCACCACACAGCTGCCACAGCGCTACAGACCTTCACCACCCAGCTGCCACAGCGCTACAGACCTTCACCACACAGCTGCCACAGCGCTACAGACCTTCACCACACAGCTGCCACAGCGCTACAGACCTTCACCACACAGCTGCCACAGCGCTACAGACCTTCACCACACAGATGCCACAGCGCTCCAGACCTTCACCACACAGCTGCCACAGCGTCATTTCTCCATCTCTGTCCTCTCCACCTCGCAAGCCTGGCGCTCCAGACCTTCACCACACAGCTGCCACAGCGTCATTTCTCCATCTCTGTCCTCTCCACCTCGCAAGCCTGGCGCTCCAGACCTTCACCACACAGCTGCCACATCGTCATTTCTCCATCTCTGTCCTCTCCACCTCGCAAGCCTGGCGCTCCAGACCTTCACCACACAGCTGCCACAGCGTCATTTCTCCATCTCTGTCCTCTCCACCTCGCAAGCCTGGCGCTCCAGACCTTCACCACACAGCTGCCACAGCGTCATTTCTCCATCTCTGTCCTCCTCACCTCGCAAGCCTGGCGCTCCAGACCTTCACCACACAGCTGCCACAGCGTCATTTCTCCATCTCTGTCCTCTCCACCTCGCAAGCCTGGCGCTCCAGACCTTCACCACACAGCTGCCACAGCGTCATTTCTCCATCTCTGTCCTCTCCACCTCGCAAGCCTGGCGCTCCAGACCTTCACCACACAGCTGCCACAGCGTCATTTCTCCATCTCTGTCCTCTCCACCTCGCAAGCCTGGCGCTCCAGACCTTCACCACACAGCTGCCACAGCGTCATTTCTCCATCTCTGTCCTCCTCATCTCGCAAGCCTGGCGCTCCAGACCTTCACCACACAGCTGCCACAGCGTCATTTCTCCATCTCTGTCCTCTCCACCTCGCAAGCCTGGCGCTCCAGACCTTCACCACACAGCTGCCACAGCGTCATTTCTCCATCTCTGTCCTCTCCATCTCGCAAGCCTGGCGCTCCAGACCTTCACCACACAGCTGCCACAGCGTCATTTCTCCATCTCTGTCCTCCTCACCTCGCAAGCCTGGCGCTCCAGACCTTCACCACACAGCTGCCACAGCGTCATTTCTCCATCTCTGTCCTCCTCACCTCGCAAGCCTGGCGCTGCAGACCTTCACCACACAGCTGCCACAGCGTCATTTCTCCATCTCTGTCCTCCTCACCTCGCAAGCCTGGCGCTGCAGACCTTCACCACACAGCTGCCACAGCGTCATTTCTCCATCTCTGTCCTCCTCACCTCGCACGCCTGGCGCTCCAGACCTTCACCACACAGCTGCCACAGCGTCATTTCTCCATCTCTGTCCTCTCCACCTCGCAAGCCTGGCGCTCCAGACCTTCACCACACAGCTGCCACAGCGTCATTTCTCCATCTCTGTCCTCTCCACCTCGCAAGCCTGGCGCTCCAGACCTTCACCACACAGCTGCCACAGCGTCATTTCTCCATCTCTGTCCTCTCCATCTCGCAAGCCTGGCGCTCCAGACCTTCACCACACGGCTGCCACAGCGTCATTTCTCCATCTCTGTCCTCTCCACCTCGCAAGCCTGGCGCTCCAGACCTTCACCACACAGCTGCCACAGCGCTACAGACCTTCACCACACAGCTGCCACAGCGCTACAGACCTTCACCACACAGCTGCCACAGCGCTGCAGACCTTCACCACACAGCTGCCACTGCGCTACAGACCTTCACCACACAGCTGCCACAGCGCTACAGACCTTCACCACACAGCTGCCTAAGCGCTACAGACCTTCACCACACAGCTGCCACAGCGCTACAGACCTTCACCACACAGCTGCCACAGCGCTACATAACTTCAACACACAGCTGCCACAGCGCTACACTTCACCACACAGCTGCCACAGCGCTTCAGACCTTCACCACACAGCTGCCACAGCGCTACAGACCTTCACCACACAGCTGCCACAGCGCTACAGACCTTCACCACACAGCTGCCACAGCGCTACAGACCTTCACCACACAGCTGCCACAGCGCTACAGACCTTCACCACACAGCTGCCACAGCGCTACAGACCTTCACCACACAGCTGCCACAGCGCTACAGACCTTCACCACACAGCTGCCACAGCGCTACAGACCTTCACCACACAGCTGCCACAGCGCTACAGACCTTCACCACACAGCTGCCACAGCGCTACAGACCTTCACCACACAGCTGCCACAGCGCTACAGACCTTCACCACACAGCTGCCACAGCGCTACAGACCTTCACCACACAGCTGCCACAGCGCTACAGACCTTCACCACACAGCTGCCACAGCGCTACAGACCTTCACCACACAGCTGCCACAGCGCTACAGACCTTCACCACACAGCTGCCACAGCGCTACAGACCTTCACCACACAGCTGCCACAGCGCTACAGACCTTCACCACACAGCTGCCACAGCGCTACAGACCTTCACCACACAGCTGCCACAGCGCTACAGACCTTCACCACACAGCTGCCACAGCGCTACAGACCTTCACCACACAGCTGCCACAGCGCTACAGACCTTCACCACACAGCTGCCACAGCGCTACAGACCTTCACCACACAGCTGCCACAGCGCTACAGACCTTCACCACACAGCTGCCACAGCGCTACAACCTTCACCACACAGCTGCCACAGCGCTACAGACCTTCACCACACAGCTGCCACAGCGCTACAGACCTTCACCACACAGCTGCCACAGCGCTGCAGACCTTCACCACACAGCTGCCACAGCGCTACAGACCTTCACCACACAGCTGCCACAGCGCTGCAGACCTTCACCACACAGCTGCCACAGCGCTACAGACCTTCACCACACAGCTGCCACAGCGCTACAGACCTTCACCACACAGCTGCCACAGCGCTACAGACCTTCACCACACAGCTGCCACAGCTCTACAGACCTTCACCACACAGCTGCCACAGCTCTACAGACCTTCACCATACAGCTGCCACAGCGCTACACTTCACCACACAGCTGCCACAGCGCTACACTTCACCACACAGCTGCCACAGCGCTACAGACCTTCACCATACAGCTGCCACAGCGCTACAGACCTTGACCATACCGCTGCCACAGCTCTACAGACCTTCACCACACAGCTGCCACAGCTCTGCAGACCTTCACCACACAGCTGCCACAGCTCTGCAGACCTTCACCATACAGCTGCCACAGCTCTACAGACCTTCACCACACAGCTGCCACAGCTCTACAGACCTTCACCACACAGCTGCCACAGCTCTGCAGACCTTCACCATACAGCTGCCACAGCGCTACACTTCACCACACAGCTGCCACAGCGCTACACTTCACCACACAGCTGCCACAGCGCTACAGACCTTCACCACACAGCTGCCAGAGCGCTACACTTCACCACACAGCTGCCACAGCGCTACAGACCTTCACCATACAGCTGCCACAGCGCTACAGACCTTCACCACACAGCTGCCACAGCGCTACAGACCTTCACCACACAGCTGCCACAGCGCTGCAGACCTTCACCACACAGCTGCCACTGCGCTACAGACCTTCACCACACAGCTGCCACAGCGCTACAGACCTTCACCACACAGCTGCCACAGCGCTACAGACCTTCACCACACAGCTGCCACAGCTCTACAGACCTTCACCACACAGCTGCCACAGCTCTACAGACCTTCACCATACAGCTGCCACAGTTCTGCAGACCTTCACCACACAGCTGCCACAGCGCTACACTTCACCACACAGCTGCCACAGCGCTACACTTCACCACACAGCTGCCACAGCGCTACAGACCTTCACCACACAGCTGCCACAGCGCTACACTTCACCACACAGCTGCCACAGCGCTACAGACCTTCACCACACAGCTGCCACAGCGCTACACTTCACCACACAGCTGCCACAGCGCTACAGACCTTCACCACACAGCTGCCACAGCGCTACACTTCACCACACAGCTGCCACAGCGCTACAGACCTTCACCACACAGCTGCCACAGCGCTACAGACCTTCACCACACAGCTGCCACAGCGCTACACTTCACCACACAGCTGCCACAGCGCTACAGACCTTCACCACACAGCTGCCACAGCGCTACAGACCTTCACCACACAGCTGCCACAGCGCTACAGACCTTCACCACACAGCTGCCACAGCGCTACAGACCTTCACCACACAGCTGCCACAGCGCTGCAGACCTTCACCACACAGCTGCCACAGCGCTACAGACCTTCACCACACAGCTGCCACAGCGCTACAGACCTTCACCACACAGCTGCCACAGCGCTACAGACCTTCACCACACAGCTGCCACAGCGCTACAGACCTTCACCACACAGCTGCCACAGCGCTGCAGACCTTCACCACACAGCTGCCACAGCGCTGCAGAGAGGGGAAAGCACTGCATGGAAGTCCACACAACCGGAAGTGACGAAAGAACTCAGACCTTGTGGTGACGTCTCCTACGACAGCTGCGCCCACGTGAACGTCATCGTGGCGGTACCCTGGGGCGTTCTGGGTGAAACCAAGCCGGTAAAAACTGCTGCTCACG
The DNA here is from genome assembly GCA_034096865.1 of Theodoxus fluviatilis. NCBI lineage: Eukaryota > Metazoa > Mollusca > Gastropoda > Cycloneritida > Neritidae > Theodoxus > Theodoxus fluviatilis. The sequence goes on from JAWQFJ010002397.1 coordinate 19,386, forward strand.
GGTCTCAGACCACAGCATCCTTGTGAACACAAGACAGAGCCTTTTCGGGAGCCAGAGGGATGAGTAGATCTGCATGAGTGCTCTTGGTGCAGTGGGTGCACTTTGGACAATCAGAACAAGGAAGACAATGGTAATCAGACCGTGATGCTCTCGCTGCTTCTGACATTCAGGTATTCTGATTCCCCCGTGGGTTGGGGATAAGAATTGACCAACCGTGTCTCCCTACGCGATTCGCAAGAGGCAAATAGATACTGGTGATTTGAGCTGTCCTTGCTCCAATCAATTCTGGTAATGTGTTCTTGATCAATGGCCTTGCATAGCCTACAAGGGCTGACAGGACCTGAAACTCCATTATCCATCATCATCATCATCATCATCATCATCATCATCATCATCATCATCATCATCATCATCATCATCATCATCATCATCATCATCATCATCATCATCATCATCATCATCATCATCATCATCATCATCATCATCATCATCATCATCATCATCATCAAATAGTAAAACTTTTCAGTCGAAAATAATCGAGAATGTCAGGATACCTGCAGTTTGATAGCGATTGGTGAATTCTTTCAGTTAACCTTCGTTGTTTGCAAAAATTGAACGGACGTCTTCTCTATTCCGTTGTTTCTGCTCTTCAAAATCACATTTTGAGTCTCCAATACTTGCTGTAATACATTTTTCATTTTTCATCAGTCTTGTTCAACTGACTCAAATACTCGCGAATAAATTTTATCAAATATTATCAAAGTTAGATCATTGTTCTGCGCCTTTAAAAATTCCAAAATGTTACATTAGTAGTCACGATTTGTTAATATGCCTGTGTGAGTGTGCGCGCACGCGCGCGTATGTATTTGTATTTGCGCGCGCGCGCGCGCGTGTGTGTGTGTGTGTGTGTGTGTGTGAAAGAGAGAGAGAGAGAGAGAGAGAGAGAGAGAGAGAGGGGGACAGACAGACAGACAGAGACAGAGACAGAGAGACAGAGACAGAGAGATAGAGAGATAGAGAGAGAGACAAAGAAAGAGAGAGAGAGATAAAAAAGAGAGAGAGAGACAGACAGACAGACAGACAGACAGACAGACAGACAGACAGACAGACAGACAGACAGACAGACAGACAGAGAATGACAGAGAGAGAGACATAGAGAGAGAGACAGAGGTAGACAGTGAGGGAGACAGAGAGAGAGAGAAAGAGAGAGAGACAGACAGACAGACAGACAGACAGACAGACAGACAGACAGACAGACAGACAGACAGAGAGACAGACAGACAAACATGCAGGCACACAGACAGACAGACACACATACAGACAGACAGACAGACAGACTGTCGCGAAACGCGACTTGTGGGTGATGTGTACAGTAAATGTCAGTGCGTGAGATTGCATTGAATTACGCGCTCAGACCGTATTTCGCCGCAATGCGACAGAGAGTTTCGTGCGGCGGGAAAACTAAGTCACCTCAGGGGGTTATTTGGTGGGTCAGGGGTGCGTTGGAATGCCACGGGGTTTACACACTATTCGACACGGGTCTGAAGGGCGCGAAAATTAGCTGAACAATGATTGGGAGATAGTCAAGGGGCGCGAAAATTACTGAGCTGTGATTGGGAGTTAATCACGTGACGGAGTTAACGTCAGGTCTGACAGCGTGTTTCTGATCAGATCATATCCATCGTCTGGATGGGAAGGTTGGTCGAGCAGTCGGTGCTGCCAAACTGAAAGCCACACGGGTGGCTAAGGCGAAGTCATTTCGCTTTGCTGGGAAATCTCATCGCTGGGGACCTATGCTGGGTCGGCCGCGAGAGTGGGAAAGAGAGCCTTTGGTTGAGATGGAGAGAAGTTTCGCTTATGGGAGGAGTCACGGCCTGCTGGTTTGAGGTAACGTACGATTTGCGACAATTCTTTTGCCTTGGGAAATTGACCGTTGGTTAAGGCGGGAAAAAGGGTCATACATTGTGCATGAGTGAATTGTGTCTTAGAATTGAACTAAATCTTTGGGGGAAGGTTGGGGGAATGCCTATCTCCATTAAGTCGTGATATTGTAATTCAATTCGTGAACCGGGAATGGTTAAATTCAACTTACTCGCTTGGTGCGGGCAAGTTTTTTCAACTAAGCGTTCGGGCAAGGGTGCATCGCTCTATGTTGAATCATGTCTGTGTAAATTCTTGGGGGAGAAAGCGTAGTTTCTCATTAGGCACTCAGTTGTATGTTTCCAGGCCACCTACACACGTGCTCTGCGCGCACTCTGTCGTTTCTACTATTGCGTTCCGCAATTACCTGCCTCCTCGGGGAGTTAGTGAGAACTCTACCTACGTCGGCGCACGCCAGCGTCGAGATCGGCGAACGACACTTCGAAGCACGTGGTGTGCTTTTCCTCAACGGCGGTGAAGGCTAATGTGCAAGTACTCTTTCTGCAGTAACTCCGGGAGTTACGACCTTCGTTATGACTAGCTGTGTGCTATATTTTGGGGTCTAACGAAAACACCGACGGACTGGTGTTGAAGTCCACATGGTTGTGGCCTAACTGTCAGAGTGAAAGGACAGGTTAGAGGCGGGACGGTCGGGACGCTAGCGTTCGTTCACTCGCGCGGAGCAGTGATACGCGCAGCCAATGGTTGTAGGGGGGATATACAACGAGAGTAGTGCGATGAATGGACTGATTCTCTTGTAGGATGAAATTATTTCGCACTTGTACTGATGACCGGGGGGATTCCTGCTGCTTCGGATGGACTTTCCGAATTTCACTGATTGGTTAGCGAGCGCGGTGCTCGTTTGTCAGTGACACCTCAGGACGGGAGCGGGGCGAGGTAGCCTACCCGTCGCCACGACGCAGAGACGCCTGGAGGCGTACTTCTTCGCAGTACTACCGGCAGCCTTCTACGAGGAACTGTTTTTCTGGGACTTGTCTAAGCACGGTGCTTGGGACGATGTACTTTCAACGGACTGAAAGGGGGAAGGGGTAGTGGGTCGTGCGCCATTTTTTGTGAGGTTTGGGTTGGAGTAACTTTGACTTGGTTGGGTCGGGTTGTGCTATGACAGGATTAGAGTGTTCTGGACAGCGAGTGGTCCGGACTTCGAAAAGGGTAAGAGAAAACCTTTTTCATTCTTTCTTCGCTTGTATTCGGCATCTGTTTCACTGCTCACGGGAGCTTGTTTTGGACAGGATTGTCGTGCGAGAAAGGAGCGCGTGAGTGTGGCTTCGCGCGTGTCTGATTTGCCTCTATGTGTCTTTCCTTGGTTGCGAGACGTGGGCGGAAGTGCGTCAGCAAGGGGAAGGGGGTGGAGCTAACGGGGGTTTGGGCTCATTAATATGCAGACAGGGGAAGGGTGTTGTTGTGGCTTCGTTTTGAGTAACTTAGCTAAAGGGTCTGTGGAAGGGACGGGGAAGGTCTTTCTGTGGGGATTGTTGTTTCCTAACGTTCCGGGATTTCTGGGGAAGTTTGGAGATTCAATTTAACATTGGTTTGTTAAATGTCTCTGCGGTGAAGTTAGAGACTGTTTGTGGGTTGGAGAGTGGTTGCAACTTTGTGCCATTGCGGAAGTGGAAGACTTTAATCTCTGTTGTGAGATTTCTCTCGTTCTTGCGGCGAGCATTAGAACGAGTGGTTGGAAGGGGTGTTTTTTCATGCCAGAAACTGCTTTGTGAATAAATTCCAGTTTCTGGTGTTTGTATGACGGAGTGAAGGGAAGTGAAGTTTTGTTTACGCATTGTTAGTAAGTCTAGTCACCGGTGACTTAGATACTGCTTCTTTGTGTGTGTGTTTTTCATGCTTGAATTTGTTTCACTTCTATTGATGCGAGTTGTTTGTTGTTGTTGATTTTTTTCCTATTTCCAGCAGCGGAAGTGCCACCATCTTGTTTCCGCTGTTCGACTTTGTTTTGGTTTCTTTTCCTTGCATTTAATCACCTACCTGCTCCTTCCTTTGCGGCCCTGTGCAGCGAGGAGGAGTTTGTTTTTGATTAAACTTGATTTGTTTATTTTCATCCCGATTCAGTGGTCATTTATTCACTTGTTCGCTTGACATTGTTTGACGTTTGTGGTGTCCCCCCAAGGAGTGGTGGTTAGGTTTAGATGTAAACCATTGTTTGTCTTAAGGTCTCTCTCCTCTAGGACGACTACGTCGTTCCTCGAGGGGGAACCTATCATTAGCCAGTAGAGATAAACGCGAC
>JAWQFJ010002397.1:28582-36082 GCA_034096865.1 Theodoxus fluviatilis
GTGGTGTTACAAGTGGGCGTTTGCACTTTGACTTGTCAAGGTTTATTTTCCCCTTTATCACGTATTTCTGAGCAAATATGTTCATGGCTCAAGAGTGAGAACCAGGATCTGCTGTATCGTGTCTTCCTTTCTGAAAGACCTGATGTTGATATACTAGAAGGTTCCAAACTGCAGATTCATGGTTTACTCGATTTGTCACTGACGAGACTTTGATTTATTCCGACACGAACTTGCTTGTGCTGTTGTCATTTTGAAATAACACAATGCAGCGATACTGCCTTGACATGTTAATTGCGTGCTATGACTAAAGGCTAAAGAGCTAAAGCCGAGGACAAATATAGAGCACATAAATAACTCCTCTTATTTACTCACAAATCTATCACCTTTCATTTCCATTCTCCTTACATTTATGGCAGCATTGTATATGACATGTTCCTGAGGGGAGACCGCGTGACTTCGCCACATTTCTCATCCCCCGTCCCCAACGAATACCCCACCCCCATCCTCCACCCCTTTATCAAAGCGAAAACTTGTCAAAGACGAATTCGTTCGTTCTCACACTTGTCAGAGGACGACTTGCTCTGCATGGGCAAAGCCTCTGTTCCCAAACTGCCAGGCCCTGCAGTCTGTCTGCCTCAGTGCCCACACACAGGGGCAAGGTTGTGGGAGAGATCGAGAGAGGACAGGGAGTAGGAAGGCTTTCAGGGGGAAGGGGAAGGGGTGAGAGACGGAATGCTATTAAAATGAAGTGAATGGCCGTGCAGGGTGAGGATTGAGGAGGGGAAGAGGGGGAGGGGGGGGGGGGGGGGGATAGAAAGGAAGGGCAGACAGCCGATCGGCAAAAAGCGGGATACAAGGGCGGACTGGATGGGTCGTGGGAGAAGAGGGGTGTGTGTGTGTGTGTGGAGTGGCGGTAGATACCAGGAGGAGAGATGGTGGTGGTTGAGAGGAGGACGACATTGGGGACACACGGTGCAAGTGGAGACACGAATGGCAGAAATATGATAATTATGTGAGATAGAAGGGAGCTCTGTGTCGCTTTGCAGTGAAGAGAGGAAGGGGTGAAGCATGAAGGAAGGTACTGATGTAGAAATGAAGTGTCAGGTGGGTGAGTACAGACAGGTTTGGGAAAGCAAGCGATCAGGCACAGCTAGCTGGGGGTGGGGGTGGGGAGTAGTGGGGAGTAGTGGGGTGGGTGGAGGGGGTGGAGGGAGTGAAGGGAAGGGGGTGGGGCTGGTGTTGTGCAACGCGACTGCTTTGTGTAGAGAACCACTCTCACCAGTACCGCGTACTTGCCTTCAAACAGGAAGTAGATATCATTACAAGGTCAAGGACGTTTCGTGAGTCAGAGGGAAAAAAAGCACATCACGCTATCTGTTCTCCAATGATATTCTGGTTTACCCCGAGATAAAGTATATTTTTAGGCGTGCACAGACGTCATCATGAGTGACAGTAACTTCCTGCTTGACTTCTTAAAGAGTCTCCGTGCTATGTTAGCGGACTCGTACTCGATTCAGCACATCGGCGTTTCTGTCACCACATGCATTTTTACTGTAGATAATGTCATGGTCTGTTTCCGTCTGTGCTGGGTGGCTGGCACGGAAAATTATAACATGAAGTGTGTAAAGTTATGGCTTTAAATATGTCTTAAAGTTTAATCTGCACCTTCAAAGCACTGGTTTTGTGTGGGACAGAGTCTGACAGTCTCAATTTGAAATCACTCTGCTGTACTCGCACGTTTAAGTCGAATCGTCCTGTTGTATTAATACGGCAGTGAAATGACATGTTTGATATTAAGCAACATGACTGCTTAAATCTTACCAAGTATCAATTTAGAGATGCCCTCAACTCGTTCAGTACGTGTGTCTATTCTGATTACAGGTACCGTAATTCTCAACTCCAACACTGCATGCATAATAGTCGCTGCAATTGTCAGCTAGTTTATTAACGACTCGATCTCCATTGCTTTGATGTATAATATGCACTTATAGCATTCCTCTTTCTACGTATTCATTGGACATAATTCTCAGAGTGCAGAAACTGTAGAAAGACACCCGATAAATCTTGACCCAAGCAAAGATCTCGATCTCAGACACAACCAAAGGCTGACCCTACTCCATGGACAAGGGGGAGGTAACCGTTGAGCCTGGCATTCGGTGACGACTACACATACACGCCTTGTTCCGGCGAGTTGCGTGGGTTATTGACAGATATTTCATTTTTAAAATACTTTTTTAATCTGAACGAGCGTAAGGAAACGACATTTGTAGCGAAACCTGGTGACTCTCTCCAGTTGTAGACCGCTCAGCGCATCTCAACCTCCTCCACCGCCCATCCCCGTGTACAACAAGGTCTCACGAGTTATCTGCTCTTTGTTGACACTGCGATCCCCGCAATCGAACTTCTGTGGTTTCAACTCGGGAAAAAAACCAAACATTGCCCAGGCATTGTGTGAAACCACTTTAAATACATGTATGCCTACATTAACAGGCTGCAGAAGTTATCGGTTAGTATGAAGCGTTGAAGTCATCACTTGACACAGGTATGTTTGACGGCCCTGTGAGGACGATGACTACAATTTCTTGTCAAGTTCCAAACAATTCTCTGCAAAGCCACACCTGGCTTGATTTTTTTTCTTCTGAAACAGCCTTTTTTAGATCGAGGACACACGTGAAACAACACACTGATAATGTCGTTGACCTTCCGGTGAATGATTGTTGCACATTGAGCAATCAGCTTGGTAACAATGAATTTTGACAATTTCCCGCCATGCTTATTCGCTTGCTTATCATTTTATTTGTTTGTGTGTTTATTGTAGCGGATGGATAAAGCCTTTAGTTTCAGTATATCTTTTGATCTACATTCAATACTTTATCATGTACTTTCTCGTGTTACTTTACTTTATTGTCGTGTTTAATGGAGTTTTCCCCTCCACTGCAACACTGCCACCTGTACATGTATATGTAACTGCCCCATAACGAGTTCCTCACATTTCTGAGCATCCCTGTGAGGCAGGCATCACAGTGCACAGATAATGGAAGGCTGGTTGCTGGTGCTAAGCTCACTGTGAAATTTCCATCAACACACTGTCTGGTGACGGAACCTTTCATAGATATGAATAAATTACTGATTAATAATTTTGTTAACCTCTTACAGCGTTCTGTAAATTTACAGTGTAGACAGCAATTAAGTGAGCAGTAGCAGGAGGTATACCACCCCACCACTTACAACAACAAAGTCAACAACAGGAACAGCAAGAACAACACCAACAACAACGTCAACAACTACAACAAGAAGCATTCGCTGTAAAGCTAATTCTAAACTTTTTTCTCTTAAAAGAAGGCAACAAGAGGAAATTAAAGGAGAAACATATATCGCGTAAGGGAACTTATGCTGACCTACTGTATGTCCTTTGTATCTTAAAAATAGGCACTATTTAACTTACGAAAACTGTTCTCTGTAAAATAAATAGTTTGATTCGTGTTCAGATTAATTTACTTATACAAAGTATTTCTTCACACACACTCACACACACACACACACGCGCGCGCGCGCACACACACACACACAAACAAACAAACAAACAAACAAACAAACACACACACACACACACACACACACACACACACACGAAAACGCATCGTGCAAAGGTTTTTTTAAGGCAGCGGAAACTTCCTGACATACTGCCATGACTGTCTACTAGGATCAACACAGCCGTACACTCTTGTGCGGATTGCAAAGGTCGCAAGGACATAAAATGACAGTGGTACTCGTTGTGACCAATGGAGATGATCACAAATGATTTCGGGATTTTGTGTAGCTTGTTATCAAAAGATAAACAAAATAATTGTTACTGTCCTATCGCCTGCTGTCATGATCTAGCATTTAGAGTTTTCGATAAAACATTTGGAGTTTGACTGCCTGAGGTGTGTAACAAATTTCATTTTATACACCAATAACAAAGTTTGAATGTTATGTAAGATGTTAATAAGTTCAATGTGAGTACAATGGTGGATACATAGGTCCACAAAACATGTATTCGTTTGAAATATTTCTATGATGAATAATGCTTTAAAACAGCAAGATCGCAGTTTGCTATCCAAGAAGTGATACAAACAAGAAAGATGATCTTGCACGCGAAAGTAAGGAAAAGACGAGTGATTGACCTGTGATTCTATGCCGCTGTGGTCGAGCTTAACTAAGTCACAAATGTACATTTAATTAATTCACAGTCGTGCACATTTCGTGCAACAACCGAGTTATTGCAGGTAACAAATGTCAAAGTCTGGTGTTCATTTTTTATTTTACAGGACATCCGCAGTTTCAATAAAAAAGAAAATCCCTTTTGAACCAAATCTGTTTTCAGTGGTGCAAAAGTACTTAGCATTTTATCACACTGTGGTGTGTTTTCAGTGCAAAAAAAACCCCTTAGTTTCCTGTATGTTTTGTAAAGGTGCACACTGTTCGGGTTAGTCGTATGTAAGCAAAGAGCCTGGAAATGAAATTGAAAAGTCCAAGATAAATGCGTTCATTCATTCAGCCATCATTTCGACTTCCAAAGACTTCCATGCTTACATTTGGGAACTGGAGTGCACACAGAGACTGCATACCTCCGCCAAGGGAAAGGCTGAAATACACCACTGCCAAGGCAGCCACAGCAGCAGATGACACCTGCACCCTCGCCCTCTCACACTGTGGTTGTGATCTTGCATGAGGCTAGGGAAAGGCTGAAATACACCACTGCAAAGGCACTGCAAGGGGTGGCGGCGTAGGCGATGGAATTCCTCTTTATGGTTGTAATTCCAAAACGAGATAGCGAATAACCTCCAAAATTTAATGGACTGCTCCGTCGAAAAATCCTGACCTTGCACTAAATTCCTTCAGAATCCATTTTAAACTTTTAGAGTTATTTTGCCAAATTATGAACGAACTAACGAACGCAATAACTAACCTAACAAAAAACATAAGCTCCTTGGCGAAGGTAATGGTGCCTTTGCAGTTCCTCGCTACGAATAATACCTCAGTGAGAGACTCCCTGCATTCCGTTGCACTCTGCTTCATCTCTGCTACGGTGTAGCAGAATGATGAGTTTTGATTTATGTGTTTTAACGACTTAAAAAGCACATTATCATTAAAAGTAGAAGGTTTGGGAGGCCCTCTTTGGATACAGGAATCCCAAAAAGTATTTCGCATTCTATTGTATTCCTCTTGATGGAATAGATGACTTAATAAAAGCATTAGGATCAATTCTCACTGATAAAAAGGGAAACAACATCACCACTCATAAAGGAAGGTAAAGAAAAATCTCCAAATATGTGTCGTCTGCTACTTTGTTACAAGCATGGGTATAAATGCCATCGTTTACTACTGATATCAAACCATGACATACAATTCGCTCTGCCACTGTGATGAGAGCACTAAATATTCAATTCATCCAAATTTGAAAGTAATCGGCATGTCTGCCACTTCAATGGCTGCACATTCCATGGCTGGAAGTGTGTTTACCGTGCAAGTCCCTGGAGTGACTTCCATTTCATTCAACGTTTAGTATGAGACCACCAAATGCGACTACGGGCGCTGTAGTTGTATTATTGCTAGGCACAGCAAGTGGCGCACTCTAGTGTGAAGCAGTTAGAGCACCTTCTGAGATGCTTCAGCTGCTGCGCGACCTTGACAGGAAGTTGACCTCTGCCACTGAGTGAAACATCCCCAAAGATCATGTGTCAATGATAATCGACTCTGATGCTTTTATCAAATCGTCTCTTCCATCAAGAGTATAAAATTTAATGTGAAATTATTTTGGGTATTCATGTATCCGAAGAGAGCCTTGAAAACCCTCTACTTTTAATGATGATGTACTTATAAGGCCATTTAAGAAATCCAGCCAATCAAAACTCCTCAGCCTGCAACATCATAGCAGTGATGAAGCAGAGTGCTACGGAACGCTGGGTGATCGTACATTCAGTTATAATTGGGTAGCAATTTCTGCACGAATTGTCCACAGTCACACACAATTCAAGTGTCAAAATTACCTGAAACGACATTTTTTCTTCACTGTGTAGCAGGTTTGGGGCCGCTATTGCGGATGGCCGCTATTGCGGGATTTTTTTGGTCAAAAGTTCTTAAGGCCATTTTGATTCTTTTGTCCTAAAACGCCAAAAAAAACCATAAAATGTGTGTTACGTTTATTGATTTTTTAAAAAACGGGTTTTATCAATAACGGGTGAAGCTTTATATTCTAACTCCATCCCACGTTTGACTCTCAACGGGTGGTCCCTACGCCCTAACTCCAGGGCCCGACGCTGATGTTGGACACAAACGTGACAAAAAGTAACGCGTCCGGGTTTAGGTGAAACTCCCCGGACAGGCTAAGTCAGTCAGGCGGGGTGGCGGGTGCGGCCTAGGCTGAGCGCTATCGGTAAAACCCGAAAAACATTTATGTTTTTTTTTGGCGTTTTAGGACAAAAGAATCAGAATGGCCTAAAGAACTTTTGACCAAAAAAATCCCGCAATAGCGGCCCCCCGCAATAGAAAAAAAACACGAAAATTTTCAAAAAAAGTGACAAAAGTTTTATGGTTTTTTAGGCGTTTCAGGACAAAAGAATCAAAATGGCCTAAGAACTTTTGACCAAAACAAATACCGCAATAGCGGCCCCCCGCAATAGCGGCCCTCCGCAATAGAGAGCAGATGCCGTGTATCATGACAGCTCTCAGTGATACTTCAGTGCTTGTTTTGTGTGGACTTGTGTGCTATGCAAACATGTCAGGTTTACATGATTCTTTAAATTGCTGCACACAGACGGCACACTTTCATTTACGCATTGCATGTGGGTAGTTGTCTATGGTGATTACATAGAGTAATTGTGCCGAAGATTGACCAGATATTGTGTGATCGTCTGCAGCTCGCTGACAGAAGACAATTGAGCATAGACTGTTTAGAGCTTGAACAAGTGTTTGAGACAGATTTGGACTTCAATTCGTCAATCGATCTTCGAAACACCATCTACTCAAATCATCCACTGAGTCATGATTAAACAAAGCCCTTTGTGTTGAGATACAGTAACCACCCATGTATACATCCACCACTCATGTAAAGTTTCGCACGAAACTTACATAATTGAGTATTCGGTTTCACCGTAAAGCTATCCTTCATTTGTAGCAGTGACTAAAAACAACTTCAAAACAACTTCACTGATATATGTTTCATCATATACCACCATCATGCTTGGCAGGTTTTCAAGATGAAAGGATTGTCATAAAAGACCAAGAAGAGTTTTAATTTGTGGATCACTTAAATAAACTCAAGGATTTTATTCTTCCTTTGCCAACATATAAAGAACTCCTATGTAAGGTTAATTTTCAAACATACATACCGGCTATATTTGCAGTGATGTCTGCACTTCTGACTGTAACTGTGGCACTAAAAGCTGGGCGAGTACACTTCTAGAGGATTTCTTCATTCTTCGTAACGGGAGATATCATGTACTTATTTATTATTAT
>JAWQFJ010002398.1:0-40737 GCA_034096865.1 Theodoxus fluviatilis
TGGTGATTTGACGGAGGAATGTTGATTTGTTTTGGCAGAGGGGGACTGAATTGTGCTTTGGCGGAGGAGTGTTGGGGAGTTGTGCTTGGACGGTGGAGTGTCTTATTAAATTGTTGATTTGTTATCTGCTGTGTTTGTGTTTTAACTCTGGATGGTGGCTGTGGGAGATATATCAGTTAACTACTCACTGTATTTGGCCTTGACAGTGTGTGTGTGTGTGTGTGGGTGGGTGGGTGTGTGTTTGCGAGAGAGAATGAACAAAATACTTATTTACAATCAGAACATATCACCCCAAAAACCGAATCAAAGTTAAGTCAAGACTGTACCTCGGGTACAGTGCCTGGAAATGTTTCCGACAACGACCATTTCAGCGATAGTAGTGGTAGAGGTAGGCCTAGTAGTGGTAGAGGAAGTGGTGGTAAAGGTAGTGGTGGTAGAGGTAGTAGTGGTAGAGGTAGTAGTGATAGAGGTAGTGGTGGTAAAGGTAGTAGTGGTAGAGGTAGTAGTGGTAGAGGTAGTGGTGGTAGAGGTAGTAGTGGTAGAGGTAGTAGTGGTAGAGGTAGTGGTGGTAGAGGTAGTATAGTAGTGTAGAGGTAGTGGTGGTAGAGGTAGTAGTGGTTCATTTTGTGAACCCGAGTCAGTAGTGACTCTAGCGCAGTTATGAATGCACAATAGACTTGACCCTTCGCATTACAGCATTGGGCCAAAAATAGTTTGCTCCAGATACTTTTTTTCTCACCACTTTTTACAGATGTCAAAACTTGTTTCCATTTCAACACAAACATTTTGTTTTATCGATAAACGCTTGTTTATTGCCTCAACAAGCGTAATTTATTAGTTTTGTGCGAAATAGTCTCAGAACTACTTTAACGGCATATGTCAGGGAGCAGATTGGCTATCCCACAAGCCTCTCATGTGACCCTCATTTGAAATTTTCGGACGAAATCCTTTTATCACGTGATGTCAACTGTGCTAGAGAATGTTTTGCCGGCAGGCAAAGTTTCTAGTGGACTAGAATGGTAGTGGTTGAGGTAGTATATGGTAGAGGTAGTAGTGGTTGTGGTAATGGTAGAAGTAGTAGTGGTGATGGTAGAAGTGGTAGAAGTAGTAGTGGTTGTGGTGATGGTAGAAGTAGTAGTGGTAATTGTAGAAGTGGTAGAAGTAGTAGTGGTGATGGTAGAAGTAGTAGTGGTAATGGTAGAAGTGGTAGAAGTAGTAGTGGTGATGGTAGAAGTAGTAGTGGTAATGGTAGAAGTGGTAGAAGTAGTAGTGGTTGTGGTGATGGTAGAAGTGGTAGAAGTAGTAGTGGTTGTGGTGATGGTAGAAGTGGTAGAAGTAGTAGTGGTGATGGTAGAAGTAGTAGTGGTAATGGTAGAAGTGGTAGAAGTAGTAGTGGTTGTGGTGATGGTAGAAGTGGTAGAAGTAGTAGTGGTGATGGTAGAAGTAGTAGTGGTAATGGTAGAAGTAGTAGTGGTTGTGGTGATGGTAGAAGTGGTAGAAGTAGTAGTGGTTGTGGTGATGGTAGAAGTGGTAGAAGTAGTAGTGGTTGTGATGATGGTAGAACTGGTAGAAGTAGTAGTGGTTTTGGTGATGGTAGAAGTGGTAGAAGTAGTAGTGGTAGTGGTGATGGTAGAAGTGGTAGAAGTAGTAGTGGTAGTTGTGATGGTAGAAGTGGTAGAAGTAGTAGTGGTAGTGGTGATGGTAGAAGTGGTAGAAGTAGTAGTGGTAGTGGTGATGGTAGAAGTGGTAGAAGTAGTAGTGGTAGTGGTGATGGTAGAAGTGGTAGTGGTAGTGGTGATGGTAGAAGTGGTAGAAGTAGTAGTGGTAGTGGTGATGGTAGAAGTGGTAGAAGTAGTAGTGGTAGTGGTGATGGTAGAAGTGGTAGAAGTAGTAGTGGTAGTGGTGATGGTAGAAGTGGTAGAAGTAGTAGTGGTAGTGGTGATGGTAGAAGTAGTAGTGGTAGTGGTGATGGTAGAAGTAGTAGTGGTAGTGGTGATGGTAGAAGTAGTCGTAGTAGTGGTGATGGTAGAAGTAGTAGTGGTAGTGGTGATGGTAGAAGTGGTAGAAGTAGTAGTTAGTGGTGATGGTAGAAGTAGTAGTGGTGATGGTAGAAGTGGTAGAAGTAGTAGTGGTAGTGGTGATGGTAGAAGTGGTAGAAGTAGTAGTGGTAGTGGTGATGGTAGAAGTGGTAGTGGTGATGGTAGAAGTGGTAGGGAGCTCGACTTTTCGCACGTGTACGCGACGTTTTGTACACGAAAACGAACTCACGTACACATCCAAAACGACGTTTGTACATTCACTTAAGGTGCGTTTTGTACACTGTCTGGAGATACTTTTCACCCTAATTTCGACCACTGCCGTCACATGCAGTTGCTAGTAATATTATGTCCATAGAATTCCAGGAACGATTTCTTCGAGGACTTTTTAAGGCATTACTGGAAATGGCTTACTGAATCGGCCATAACTGGTAACCCTCATCTTGGTGACTGTAACCTAAGACGTGACGTCTTCGCCGTAACACTGTAGATCGATACACAGAATCAATACGCTAGCATACCGACGATGAATGAGATCTACAATATTACGAAAAATATGAAACTCTTTTACTACAATCGATGATAATTTCAGTCAAATTTTACATCGTGTACGAAGCGCCATTTCCCGAGTGTGCGAAACGTCGCTCGTGTGTGTGTGTATTTGTGTGTGTGTGTGTGCATTTGTGTGTGTGCGTATATGTGTGTGTGCGTGCGTATATTTGTGTGTGTGTGTATTTGTGTGTGCGTATTTATGTGTGTGTGCGTATATATGTGTGTGTGTGTATGTGTGCGCGCGCGAGTGTGTATGTGTGCGCGTTCGAAACGCTTTCACACGAGTTCGAAACGTCGAGTATACGATGGATGGATGGATGGATAGTGTTTTACGGCCTATCAGCCTTTGTAGGCTATATAAGGCCATTAAGCACGAAAATCACTAGAACAGCAAATCCAGTCACGGTGTCCCTAGGTATTCGCCTCTTACGAATCGCTTAGGGAGACATGGTGTGTCTATTCTGACCCCCATCCCACAGGAAACCTCGCCAACCCGGCTCCCTTGAGTTATCTGAACATGTGCAAGTTCTCCGTAGAAGAGCCCCCTGTGGGTTGGGGGTCAGAATTGACCCACCGCGTCTCACTACGCGATTCGAAAGAGGCGAATAACTAGGGTCAGCGATCGAGACTTCTTGCGCTTATTCTAAACTGCTTTAGTTCGTGCTTAGTGGCCTTGAATAACCTACAAGGCTGATAGTGATAGGCCGTAAAACTTCATCCATCCATCCGTACAAGATCTGCCGTGGCAGGCGAGTGGTGGCCACGCGAAATACAGGGCCAGTCCAGTGTAGCTGAATATGAGCACATAAACACCTTTTCTTACTTATCACTAACCAAGCTATGGACAGTGCCATGAGCACGAGACTCACACGCAGCCTGTATGTTTCCCTCATCAGCTGGAGTGCTGGGGTCTTTGTGCTTTCGGGGCCTGCTCCAGTAGCACTCGCACAGCCGGCCCCAAGCAGCACATATGAGCCACAGGGAGGTGTCTCGTATCTTGTAGTTCAAATTGCAGAAGACATCAAACCCATTAGGGAAGTAGGTATTTCCTCCTCATTCAAGGGAAGGCTGCTTCCGAAGCATTTTGCAGCTTTTAAAGAATAGAATACAAAGCAATACAATATAATATACCTTTATTACTGCTGTAGAAGAATTTGATGTGTCCACCACATACAATAAACGTTGTAAACAACAACAACAACAATAATATTTATTGAGTCCTTTCTTTTAAGGAAATTCTTTTTGGTGAATTTCACCCTGGGCACCACTGTGACTGGTTTTAATCTTGGATAGGAGAGGCAAAGTGGGTGAAGCACCTTGCCCAAGGATGCAACTCTAGTATCTGTGCAGCTTCGAACGCCGCACCCTTTAGCTGCAGGTCAAACGCTCTATCCACTACGCCACAGTGTTATTTACATGAGTTAAAAGAAAAAGAATTACAGATAGATATACATTTGCCTGAACAATGTAGCATATTTGCAAGAATAAGAAGTAACATCTGTTGGTTCAACATCATGTACATGAACGTCAGGAATCCCTTCCACAGATGGGCCACACTAGTGGACTCGTCCGAGAAAAGGGGTGCTGACCCCGCTCCGCTAGCGGGTCACGGCATCTGATTGGCTGCGTTTTAGCATGGGCCGAATCGTCTTGACGACTGCTGCAAATATGATATTCAACGTAACCATTTTCAGCTGAAAGTGCATTGTGTGCGTCAGTTCGTCAATTATTCACTCTTTGTTGTCATCCTGTGGGTGGAATAACCGTCCAAGATTGCGCATGTGAGCTAGCGAGCAAGTAATAATTTGCTTGTCATTCTGCGTGGGAGTCACTGTGAATTAAACGACCAACATTGCACCCCTTTCCTCGGACGAGTCCACTGGTGCGACCCATCGGTGGAAGGGATTCCGAAAAGGAAGCCTAAACAAAGGAGGTAAAAAGAATCTTTAACTTTAAGCAAACGGAAATCTGGGGGGTGGGGGACACTCGCTCACTCACTCTGTGTGTGTGTGTGTGTGTGTGTGTGACTTGAGTTCAACACACCAACACAAACAAATGCGAGAGTAAGTGTTATGGAGTGCATGTTGACTTTTCTGTGGTAATAGCGAACAGCGATTGTGCGAACACTCACAATGCCGCCCAAGAAAGCGCTACAAAGACCCGCTCCAATCCATGCTGAGCACTGCACCATCAGCCTGGACTTCTGGGAAGCAACAGCAAAAGACTGCACATCTATTTCTGTCGTTTTTACCGTTTCTTATATCCTCTATCCTCTCTGAATGATGATTCATGCATCTCCCCCCATGAGAATTTTCTTGCTTTTTCTCTTCCTTGCTCTCTCCCACTCTTGCTTTCTCTCTCTCTCTCTCTCGTTTCTTCTCTCTCTCTCTCTTACCTGACACACCCACTTCTCTCTTTCCGTCTGTTACACAAATACCTGCATACAAGCACACATACATGCATGCACATACACACAAGCAAGCACACTGCTACACAGATAAAACATACACACACACTCTCACAGACACAAGTACACAAAAGGGCGAGTGGAGATGGGTCCTCTTTGCTCTCAAAGGGTTAACGAAGACGCCACACAGACTCCCAGAACGAGAGAGACCTGGGTGCCAGGTTTTCCAGGCCTCGTAACGGTGGTTCCTCACTGCCAAGAGGCCAGGGGTGTACTTCACTGAGTGGGCCTCCTGCCTGTCTGTCTCAGCAGTCTACCACTGCCACAGCGAAGCAGTCTTCACAGTTCCTCGCATCTGGCCTTGTCACACTACAAGCATGCCGTGATCCAGCGTGTGTGTGAATACACACACATGCTCTTGTGCTCACACACATACATTAACACCAAAAATCACACATGCATGTGCCAAACACCTACGCCATACCTAACAATCACATACAAACCTGTGCATACAAGCTCACGTGCATGCATGTACATACATTGACAAGCAAGCACACACCTGCACACAGACATAACACACACACTCAGACACAAGCACACAAGCATTACAGAATACACACCCACACATCCTCAAACACAAAGTTCACGCCCACCCCTTAACATAACCACGACAAGACCCTTGGACATTTTCACAGTTTATTTTTTACCTCTGCAGACCAACACAACGCAACACAGAGGAACTAGGGCCTACTGGGGACAAGACCAAGGTGATGCAACAGATGCGCATAATCGACAGTGAGGGTTGGACAGTCTAGTCCCCCCTCATGTCCTCCACCCACAGTGGAAGCTGTGCAGTGTTTGTGAACTAAATATGAACAAATGCTCACAGCTGTCAGATGGTACAGATTCTATGTACACACACGAGCAACTGTGGACTGATCCTACAGCTACAGTTCATTTCATCAGAAGTTCTCGGAGCACATCCCAAGGTACGACGTGGTCTCTCTAACCATGGACCACAAGTTTACAACAACAACAAAATTAAAAGAAAATTCAATAAACAGGATAAAGTTGTAATGGTGAGAACTGATAACATAATCATGACACAATGTGTAATGGAGATGAGATGAAAAATGATGTATCTCCTCTTCGCATCGATGTCAACAGCGCACATCACCCATCATGAAGAATGGTGTCGACTCAAAACCGAAATACAACACAAGACGGGGCATGAACACTTAAAAATAATTAACCAAACAAATATATATATATATACACACAAATGCCATATGATACTGTTTCACCATGTCTTCTCAATTGCTTCTACGCGCTCTATATGTTATCTACAGAGCACAGTGGCTGCTCCAATGACAAGGACCGATAAATGCTTCAGTTAACGAGACGTGTCAGGTTGTTAACAAACCCACAAAAAACCCATCATTGGGTAAACATCTCAGCACTTCCCCCTTATGCTGAAGTGTTTCTTACTTGCACTTCCTTCGCAAGATGAGATTCAACAGGAGTTGTACATTGACCCCGTGATGATTTTAAACATACTTTTGCATGCTTTGTGTGTGTATATGTGTGTGTGTGTGTGTGTGTGTGTGTGTGTGTGTGTGTGTGTGTGGATATGTTTGCATGTGTGTGTGTGTGAAAGTCATTGTGCCAATGGGTGCATTGGTATCTATCTCGACTATTTTTAACTTCTCTCCTGCCACTTGTACAGTTTTCCTGTCTGTGGAAACAACACTTCCATCTAGTCAGGTCAAACTCCATTTCTGTCCTGTCTGCACTTTAGCTTTAGAAGGTGCCTACTCTAATCAGTTATGTTTCACTCACTCTTGCAAACATGTTCTATGCTCACTCACATACACATACATGTGCACACACACACACACACATGGAAAGAGCAGGCCTCTGAGCAGGCACCCTAGCCAGTGAGAACCCTCTCCCAGAGAAGCCGAGAGCCACTCCCTCCGTTTCCTGCTACCCGAAGGGCTTGAGGATCTTCCTGTTCCTGACCTGAGCTCACTCTCCATTTCCCCAGTCCCCCTTTTGTTAAATTAAGTGCTGAAATGTAGCATATCTGCTGAATTCTGATGCAATAAAAAAGTATTGTACACACAAACTTGTATGCATTAGCACACCACCTTGAAAATACACACAACACACACACACATCCCTGAACTCCAAAGCATGCGATCTCACCGCATGGACACAGTAGAATTCAACATTAGAACCAACTTAATATAGAAACAAGTCCACAACGTCGCTGGCTGCTCGTCTGTTTCAAGCCAGGTCAGTTCTGGATCAGGGAGCCAATGGTCCAAATTCTGTCACTAAAAACTCTTCATTTCTACCCTCTACCAATGTCATCATGCAAAACATCTACCTCATGTCTGTACACGTAATAGATAGTTTTAGTTGCAACACAGACATATTAAATGCAGTTTACAAAGCCAATTAAATCAACACAACTCAACCTGCAGTTCATTCCTCGTACATATAGCAGGCTGACTTTCACCTTCGCTTCCATCAAACTGCCATCCCCTCTGGGCTTGATGACGGCCATTCCTCATCGAGGTCTTGTCCTTGAGCGCCTCGTCCAGGCCACTCAAGACGGCAGGTCCTCTAAATCCAGGTCCGTGCACAAGGAGTGGACTTCGGTCAGTTGATGGCTTTCAGTGAAACTGATTCTGCTCATCAAAAGAGACTTTTGCACCACACCACATCTCCTCCATTCAAACTGGCCAAACAAGTTTGTCAAGGATCAAGTCTAGTCATCCTTCCACTTGGAACCGCCAACATCTCCTCCGCTGCCCTCTGTGAACGGCTGGAGCCAGCGCCCTTGGTAGTGGAGCCCGCCAAACCCACTGGGGGGAAGTCCACAGCAAGCTCTCCAACTCCTTCCCCGACCATGTAAAGGAGAAACTGTCAAGCAGTCTCTACTAAATGCAGTCGTCCACGCAGTCCTCAGCACAAGGTCAGCCCACGCCATCACTAGCTTCACCAAGGGAGCTCAGAGCACGTAGTTCATGGCATTTCCTGTAGTGTCCTAGAACACATGCACTCACACCACACACCCACACACACCAGATGCACACACACACTCTACACACACACACACACACACACACACACACACACACACAGATCACACACAGATACACACACACACACACACACACACACAAACTCACACCAGACACACACACACACACACACACACATACACACACACACACACACACACACACACACACACACAAACTCACACCAGACACACACACACAATCACACCCACCACCACCAGCTATCCAGTGAGAACTTGGCTTACTTGTACTTCATCAGTTTCGTCTCCATTTCTCCAGCTTCAACCTACCGCGTCACAACACCGTCTGTTCCACAAGACTGCTGCCTGGAATTATCGAGAAGCACCACAACCACCTCAAACTCTGACCAAAATAAGACCACAAGTCAATCAGGTCCAAGACAGCCTTTCAGCACGGTCTGCATCAGCGCCCACCAGATAGAAATTCCCAACTCAAGCAGTATTTCTTTCAGAGGTGGGTGAGGCCGCTCTCAAAGCAAACCCATGTCCAACGCCACACCATCAGCACGGGATATGGCCAACTTTATGACCTCTAGCGGGAGGAATTTCTCAGCACATTCCGTCCTCCTTCATCAGCCGGCTCCTCTGGTCCTGGATCCACCGTATCAGGAGCGGGTCTGGCAGTCACTCGCGCTTCATCTCCTCCCCCGCAGGAAGGGGGGGTTTGGCAAGGGTGAGGGCAGGGGCGGAGGGGAGGGGTTTGGGGACGTCCATGTACTCCACTTGGTACTTGCAAAACTGGTAGTAGGGTGCGCGGTCCATGTTGCTGATCTTCTTGACCAGCGTCCGGCAAGGACGCATATCCGGCACCATCCCCGCCTTGCCCAGCAGCCACTGCTGGCACTGCTCCTCAGCCGAGCTGGACGTGTTCGCCCGACGCCAGCGAGACACAAACCTCTCGAAGAGCATGTGCTTTCGCAGCGTCACAGCCTTGTGGGTCTGCAAGGAGAGAATGAGAAGGAGTCAAAAGGCAAAGTTTTGATGGTGATGGTGATGATGATGATGATGATGATGATGATGATGATGATGATGACGTGGTTGTTCTGGAGAGCCACCTCGGTCCCCAAAGAAGAGCCTCCTCCATCAGCTGCTGGGCTTTCTCTGCCTGCTCCAGGGCTGCACTCCCCAGAAGTGAGTGTACATGTATGCTAGTTGAAGGCAATCAAATTCAGTTTCCAGTTTGCCGGTTTGCCCTTGTTAGTGATCAACCTTATCATACGAAATGTCCAATCAGCCATTTCTTCAGATAAACCAGTTATCAAAACCAGACAGTTTGATCTTTTGTTGCAATTTCCATACGGATTCAGGTGCATTTATGCTGATCACAACCTCAGGGAAAGGAAATGCCCTTTCCATTACAGGCAGGGGAACGCACCTCAGATATGGGGTTTGTAAGTACGGTGGCTGCCTGATGGAACATCAGCAGCTCCTCTTACACAGGTCTCCATATTTACACTGAATACACACAAAACGGCAAGTTCCAAATAAATAAACGACAGGCCACCCCACTCTGGATGGAGAGAAAAAGTGTCTTGGCTCTGTAATCCTGAACATCGTACATAGCAAGATGGAGCATGTGGATGCCTGTGCGTATCTGTGCCTTTGCACATGTGTGAGGATGCGCATGCATGGATATGTGTGCACTTCCATGTGCATACTGTATGTCTCCTTCCCGACCTGTTTGCTGGTACCGCTGGGATGATGACTTTGGTGCTCCACAAGGGTCCACCCACAGCTGCAGCAGACGGCTGAGGCCGCATCCGTGTGGATTTATTTGGTGCAAGGGTTAATGAATGGATGGATTGAGCACATTTTACAGTCTATCGGCCTTTGTGGGCTATGTCAGGCCATTGCACACAAAAATCATTTCAATAGTTCCAAGTAGCCACAATTCAAGTCACGATGTCCTATTTTTCACCTCTTACGAATTGTGTACGAAGACTCGGTGGGTCTGTTCTGACCCCCAACCCACAGGGGGTCGCAAGAGTCAATGCCCAAGTGGATCATAGGTCCTCTTCCAACACCGATACCCCCCGTGGCACCCTGTGCTTGGGGCAGCCCATGGTCCAGTTACTGGAGCAGATCCCACCAGCGGCACGGACATGGACTCCAGCTGAGGAGGGGGCATTGTTCCACAGCTGCCCTGTGTGGACTGACACCTCAAACCTTGCTCACCTCTCGGGCCCGACTCATCTTGCCAGTGCTTTGCATGTCAGTGTGCATTCGTCCATGCATGGGTCTGTGCATGCATGGGTCTGTGCATGCATGTGTGTGTGCATGCATGGGTCTGTGCATGCATGTGTCTGTGCATGCATGTGTCTGTGCATGCATGTGTGTGGTGTGCGTGAACGTAAATGTGTATGTGTATCAGAAGTGTTTGTGTGTATATGTGTGCATGTGACTGTGCAGGTCATGCTATGCCAAAGCAGCAGGTGTATGGAGAGCTCTGCAAGAGTCAGCAAGCTGCAGGGGGACAAAAAAAAGGTACTGCCTGGGGAGTTCCCTCAGAGTCAAAGACCTTGAAATAAACGTGGATGCCTGAGGAGTCACTGGCACGATCGTCCCTCCTGGCAAGGCAGGATGACTGCAGTTTTGCAGGTGCCAGAGAGGAGGACTGCAGCAGAGAGGAGGACTGCAGCAGAGGACTGCAGCAGAGAGGAGGACTGCAGCAGAGGAGGACTGCAGCAGAGAGGAGGACTGCAGCACAGAGGAGGACTGCAGCAGAGAGGACTGCAGCAGAGAGGAGGACTGCAGCAGAGAGGAAGACTGCAGCACAGAGGAGGACTGCAGCAGAGAGGACTGCAGCAGAGAGGAGGACTGCAGCAGAGAGGAGGACTGCAGCACAGAGGAGGACTGCAGCAGAGAGGACTGCAGCAGAGAGGAGGACTGCAGCAGAGAGGAGGACTGCAGCAGAGAGGACTGCAGCAGAGAGGAGGACTGCAGCAGAGAGGAGGACTGCAGCAGAGAGGACTGCAGCAGAGAGGAGGACTGCAGCAGAGAGGACTGCAGCAGAGAGGACTGCAGCAGAGAGGACTGCAGCAGAGAGGAGGACTGCAGCAGCTGAGAAAGCAAACTGCAGGACGACCCGAGCTGCCAGCAGTTACTGCCTGACCCTCCATGTGTGACCAAATGTGGGAGGGTTTTCAGGGCATGGAAAGCCTTTTCAGCCACCTTCAGGCCGCCATTGCTCAGTGATGGACAACAGATGAAGTCATGGTTTTCTTCACCTCCAAAGAATGAACAAGAGAAGAGAGGATGCTGTGACACACCGACGATGCTCACCTCTCTGGCCTGTGTGACCTTGCCGGTGCGGTAGAAGGTGGAGCCGGAGTTGTGGATAAAGTAGCGCTTGTAGGAATTGGGGGGGAAGTGGCAGCTCATCTTCTCGTGTGAACGAATAGCACTTGCCACGGCTCTTTGCAGCGGGTTTCCTTCACCATTCTTCTCTCCCTCCGATTCCGAGTCGGACTCTTCCGGCTGGGCTGTCATGCTGGTGCGGTTCTCATGACGGTCTGTGAACTGGCGCAGATTCCTGCAATGAAGAGCACAGAGACCATTCCTGCTGGTGAGCGTGGCTGTTGATTTCCACACAATGCTGCAGCTCTCTCCTCTCCATGCACTTACGGTCAAGTGTCAAAGACCTCACAGCATTTGAACCATCTCTACTTGGCCAGGTGGCCAGGACAGCGTGCAACATCTTCATTCTGCAGCAGAGTCCCAAGATTGCTGAAATGGTGACAAATGGCTTTTTCCTCGGCTTCCATCGGCATTCCTTTGTTGATGTTCCTGCAGTCAAAACAGTTCCAAGTAACATCTCAGTTCTACGGAACAGTGCACACTGCTTTTGTTGAGAACTGCATGAAAATGGTCTCAGAATATCACGATCCGTTCATGCTAAATAACTTCATTACTCCCCACCCTGCTTTCTCCAACCCGGAAGTCATGCACGCACGCACGCACACACACACAAACACACATATGCACACACACACACATACACACACAAACACACATACAAACAGACACACACACAAACACATGCATGCACATAACAGATACATGCACACAAAGAGCATTTCTTCAAATGACACAAAACTGAGTGGGAAGTTTCTACTAGGTAAGACGACTGACTACACCTGCAGACCTGTCACCTGCGATCAACTGCTGCAAGAAAAGTACATCATGCAAAAAGAGTCCTAGAGCCCATGAAGGCAGAGCGGGTGGGTCAGACTGACACCGATGAATGAAACAGTCATGAATGGAAAATGAAGCAGCCTTTTCAGAGAAGTGACCATTTGCTTCAGATGGCATTCACAGTTTTTAACACAAAAAACAGTAACTATTTAAAATGTATGATGATGACAATGATGATCACATTGAATTAAAAAATAATATGCACAATGAGCCACAAGGCCTAGCATTTAGGTATAAAAAATTGGCTTGGGCAGGGTGGGGACTAAGCATCTGACAGAAGCAGTAAAAAAAAATTTTTTAATCCCCCCCCTCAAAAAAACAAAAAAACAACCAACCCCCAGCCAGTCTGTCAACTTTTTTTGGACAAGAAGAAAAAAAGAAAAAAAGAAAGAAAAAAGAAAGAAAGAAAAAAGAAAGAACAAGAAGGGCAATGCCCACACGACTCACATGCTTGACCTTGACCTTTATATGACCTTGACCTTCAGGTGACCTTCAAGGTCAAGGTCAACCAACTAAACCTACCAATGACATCATACACAAAGAAATGCTTTACACATTTTTCCTACCAAAATACACGTGACCTTGACCCAAGGTCAAGGTCATCCAAGGTCATGCAACACAAAGCTGTTAATTCAAGGCATAGGAAGCACAATGGTGCTTATTGGCACTTTCTACCATGAGATATAGTCACTTTTAGTGGTTCACTACCCCATTTTGGTCACATTTCATAAGGGTCAAAGTGACCTTGACCTTGATGATATGTGAACAAATGTGTCTCATGATGAAAGTATAACATGTGCCCCACATAATTATTAAGTTTGAAACAGTTATCTTCCATAGTTCAGGGTCAAGGTCACTTCAAAATATGTATACAATCCAACTTTGAAGAGCTCCTGTGACCTTGACCTTGAAGCAAGGTCAACCAAACTGGTATCAAAAGATAGGGCTTGCTTTGACCTATATACCACTTGTAGCTGAGGTCGCCATTCTCAATAACGTGGGAGAAAATTGGGAAAATGTGAAAAATGACTGTTTTTGAGACCACATTTATGGCTCCTGTGACCTTGACCTTGAAGCAAGGTCAAGTCACTATGTATATTTTTTGAGGCCTTGTCATCATACACCATCATGCCACATTTGGTGTTGATAGACTTAATAGTCTCCGAGAAAAATCCAACGTTTAAGTTTTTTACGGACGCCCGCCCGGACGGACGGACGGACGGACGGACGACACGGCTCAGTACATAGACTCACTTTTGCTTCGCATGTGAGTCAAAAAGGGGTGGGGAGATCCAATACCTTATTAAGTACGGGAGTCTAAGAAAAGGAAAAGTTTCAGCCCTCAGGTGTGAGCGTGTAACCTTTGTAAATTTCTTTTGTCCTGGCTCACTGAAGACAAAAAGTTGGTTTTAGTGCTTGAAAAGTCACCTCTACACCAAACATTACACTGTAAAAAACAAAAAGCAAAAATCATAACCAAAAAACAAAATGACCCCCCCCCCCCCCCCCCCCCAAGGAAGTTGATCCTCATCAGGTTTCCTCCACTTTTCTAATTTTACAAACTGGCCTGCATCACGTCGCTTGCAAAATTATGCAAGTGGTTTAGGAATGTAGATCAGAACACTTACATTGCAACATGAGGAATTCCACCCCATCACTGGGGCATGGAATGCTACACAAAATCCAGAGTGAGAACAAAGTCTCGAGTCGTTTCTTGAATGATTTCAAAGCCTCGCAATTTCTCAGTGCCTCTGGAATCATGTTCCAGAGATTTGCTGCTCCAGGGCCCGTATTCACAACGGCGATTTATCGGCGATTTATTTAAACTCCGATTTATCTCTAAACTCAGACGATTCCAACTGCCTGTTCCGCTCTCCCTTGGCTGGAAACCAGTATATATAGCAAAGCGCAACCTAGGATCCTCTGACGAGCGTACCTTATCTAACCGATCAAGATAACGCGGGGCTAGGGGATAAATCGAGTGTTAAAAAGATAAATCGCCGTTGTGAATACGGGCCCAGAGCAACAGCCAAACGTTACTGGATTCATGCGTGGATCAAGCAGGCCCAAAGTTGATAATCTCAGTTTTCTAGTGGGTACATAAAGAGTCGGCAACTCTTCAAGATGCGATGGAGCACATCCACATAAACACTGGAGCTCAAGAGGCCTGTTCAGGACGGGGAGTAGAGAACACTTCAACAATATAATAATAATAGTACATAGACTCACTTTTGCTTCGCATGTGAGTCAATAATAATAATAATAATCTAGAGAGGCAATACATCTCCAGTCACCGCTGTGCTGCACCCAGTTATCAGTGTATCTCCTCCGTAGAGAGGCAATACATCTCCAGTCACCGCTGTGCTGCACCCAGTTATCAGTGTATCTCCTCCGTAGAGAGGCAATACATCTCCAGTCACCGCTGTGCTGCACCCAGTTATCAGTGTAACTCCTCCGTAGAGAGGCAATACATCTCCAGTCACCGCTGTGCTGCACCCAGTTATCAGTGACACTCCTCCGTAGAGAGGCAATACATCTCCAGTCACCGCTGTGCTGCACCCAGTTATCAGTGACACTCCTCCGTAGAGAGGCAATACATCTCCAGTCACCGCTGTGCTGCACCCAGTTATCAGTGTAACTCCTCCGTAGAGAGGCAATACATCTCCAGTCACTGCTGTGCTGCACCCAGTTATCAGTGTATCTCCTCCGTAGAGAGGCAATACATCTCCAGTCACTGCTGTGCTGCACCCAGTTATCAGTGTATCTCCTCCGTAGAGAGGCAATACATCTCCAGTCACTGCTGTGCTGCACCCAGTTATCAGTGGAACTCCTCCGTAGAGAGGCAATAATACATCTCCAGTCACCGCTGTGCTGCACCCAGTTATCAGTGACACTCCTCCGTAGAGAGGCAATGCTGGTGAAGCACCGTGCCCAAGAAGGCAACTCTAGCATCTGTGCAGCTTCAAACACCGCAGCCGTCAGCTGCAGGTGACTGCAGTCAAATGCCTTTACCCCTCAGCCACGAAGCACCACACAAGCAGTTTTGACTACAACTACCACAATATCTACCACTACATCTACTACAACTACCACCATATCTACTACTACATCTACTACAACTACCACCATATCTACTACTACATCTACTACTACATCTACTACAACTACCACAATATCTACTACTACATCTACTACTACATCTACTACAACTACCACAATATCTACCACTACATCTACTACTACTACCACAATATCTACTACTACATCTACTACAACTACCACAATATCTACCACTACATCTACTACAACTACCACAATATCTACCACTACATCTACTACAACTACCACAATATCTACCACTACATCTACTACAACTACCACCATATTTACTACTACATCTACTACAACTACCACAATATCTACCACTACATCTACTACAACTACCACAATATCTACCACTACATCTACTACAACTACCACCATATCTACCACTACATCTACTACAACTACCACCATATCTACCACTACATCTACTACAACTACCACCATATCTACCACTACATCTACTACAACTACCACCATATCTACCACTACATCTACTACAACTACCACCATATCTACCACTACATCTACTACAACTACCACAATATCTACCACTACATCTACTACTACATCTACTACAACTACCACCATATCTACCACTACATCTACTACAACTACCACAATATCTACTACTACATCTACTACAACTACCACCATATCTACCACTACATCTACTACAACTACCACCATATCTACCACTACATCTACTACAACTACCACCATATCTACCACTACATCTACTACAACTACCACAATATCTACTACTACATCTACTACAACTACCACCATATCTACCACTACATCTACTACAACTACCACAATATCTACTACTACATCTACTACTACTACCACCATATCTACTACTACTACCACAATATCTACCACAATATCTACTAATACATCTACTACAACTAGCACCATATCTACTACTACATCTACTACTACTACCACCATATCTACTACTACATCTACTACTACTACCACCATATCTACTACTACATCTACTACAACTACCACAATATCTACTAATACATCTACTACAACTACCACCATATCTACTACTACATCTACTACTACTACCACAATATCTACTACAACTATCACCATATCTACCACTACATCTACTACAACTACCACCATATCTACTACTACATCTACTACAACTACCACAATATCTACCACTACATCTACTACTACATCTACTACAACTACCACCATATCTACCACTACATCTACTACAACTACCACAATATCTACTACTACATCTACTACAACTACCACCATATCTACCACTACATCTACTACAACTACCACCATATCTACCACTACATCTACTACAACTACCACAATATCTACTACTACATCTACTACAACTACCACAATATCTACTACTACATCTACTACAACTACCACCATATCTACCACTACATCTACTACAACTACCACAATATCTACTACTACATCTACTACTACTACCACCATATCTACTACTACTACCACAATATCTACCACAATATCTACTAATACATCTACTACAACTAGCACCATATCTACTACTACATCTACTACTACTACCACCATATCTACTACTACATCTACTACTACTACCACCATATCTACTACTACATCTACTACAACTACCACAATATCTACTAATACATCTACTACAACTACCACCATATCTACTACTACATCTACTACTACTACCACAATATCTACTACAACTATCACCATATCTACCACTACATCTACTACAACTACCACAATATCTACTACTACATCTACTACAACTACCACCATATCTACTAATACATCTACTACAACTAGCGACTAGCCGCCGCAGGAAGGGCTATCCAGGGGGAGAGCACAGCCGGCACTCATGAGCACTTGACCTCAAGAACAGGACTTGGGCTGATAATCTTGTAACTCATTTTTAATGTCACAGGGGGCCACTGGCTTGGCCACCAAGGGCAAGTCGTAATTTCTCTGGCGATTTGCCCTTGATGAATCACGTATGGAGAGTCCCTGGGTCCATTCTTACCTCCAAGCCACAAAGGGCGTGCTATAAGGACTTTCTTTTCACCTGACCAAAAGTCACTCTAGAAACCCGGTCTCTTTCAGACATGGATGGATGGAGGATGGATGGAGAGTTTTATGGCCTATCAGCCTTTACAGGCTATTTAAGGCCAGAAATAACAAAAAAACATTAGAACTGGTTAGAATTAGAGTGAGAAGTCATGCATTCCCTAATTATTTGCCCTCCATGAAACACCATGGGGGAAGCGGCAAGTTTATATTTACCCCTTCATGAAACACCAAGGGGGAAGCGGCAAGTTTATATTTACCCCTCCATGAAACACCAAGAAGGAAGCGGTGGGTTGATATTTACCCCTTCATGAAACACCAAGGGGGAAGGGGTGGGTTGATATTTACCCCTCCATGAAACACCAAGGGGGAAGGGGTGGGTTGATATTTACCCCTTCATGAAACACCAAGGGGGAAGGGGTGGGTTGATATTTACCCCTCCATGAAACACCACGGGGGAAGGGGTGGGTTGATATTTACCCCTCCATGAAACACCAAGGGGGAAGGGGTGGGTTGATATTTACCCCTCCATGAAACACCAAGGGGGAAGCGGTGGGTTGATATTTACCCCTCCATGAAACACCAAGGGGGAAGAGGTGGGTTGATATTTACCCCTCCATGAAACACCACAGGGGAAGCGGTGGGTTGATATTTACCCCTCCATGAAACACCAAGGGGGAAGAGGTGGGTTGATATTTACCCCTCCATGAAACACCAAGGGGGAAGCGGTGGGTTGATATTTACCCCTTCATGAAACACCACGGGGGAAGGGGTGGGTTGATATTTACCCCTCCATGAAACACCAAGGGGGAAGCGGTGGGTTGATATTTACCCCTTCATGAAACACCAAGGAAGCGGTGGGTTGATATTTAGCCCTCCATGAAACACCAAGGGGGAAGCGGTGGGTTGATATTTACCCCTCCATGAAACACCAAGGGGGAAGCGGTGGGTTGATATTTAGCCCTCCATGAAACACCAAGGGGGAAGCGATGGGTTGATATTTAGCCCTCCATGAAACACCAAGGGGGAAGCGGTGGGTTGATATTTACTCCTTCATGAAACACCAAGGGGGAAGCGGTGGGTTGATATTTAGCCCTCCATGAAACACCAAGGGGGAAGCGGTGGGTTGATATTTACCCCTTCATGAAACACCACGGGGGAAGGGGTGGGTTGATATTTGCCCCTCCATGAAACACCAAGGAGGAAGGGGTGGGTTGATATTTACCCCTTCATGAAACACCAAGGGGGAAGGGGTGGGTTGATATTTAGCCCTCCATGAAACACCAAGGGGGAAGCGGTGGGTTGATATTTAGCCCTCCATGAAACACCAAGGGGGAAGCGGTGGGTTGATATTTACCCCTTCATGAAACACCAAGGGGGAAGGGGTGGGTTGATATTTACCCCTCCATGAAACACCAAGGGGGAAGCGGTGGGTTGATATTTACCCCTTCATGAAACACCAAGGAAGCGGTGGGTTGATATTTAGCCCTCCATGAAACACCAAGGGGGAAGCGGTGGGTTGATATTTACCCCTCCATGAAACACCAAGGGGGAAGGGGTGGGTTGATATTTACCCCTCCATGAAACACCAAGGGGGAAGCGGTGGGTTGATATTTACCCCTTCATGAAACACCAAGGGGGAAGGGGTGGGTTGATATTTACCCCTTCATGAAACACCAAGGGGGAAGGGGTGGGTTGATATTTACCCCTTCATGAAACACCAAGGGGGAAGGGGTGGGTTGATATTTACCCCTCCATGAAACACCAAGAAGGAAGCGGTGGGTTGATATTTACCCCTTCATGAAACACCAAGGGGGAAGCGGTGGGTTGATATTTACCCCTCCATGAAACACCAAGGGGGAAGCGGTGGGTTGATATTTACCCCTTCATGAAACACCAAGAAGGAAGCGGTGGGTTGATATTCACCCCTCCATGAAACACCAAGGGGGAAGGGGTGGGTTGATATTTACCCCTCCATGAAACATCAAGGGGGAAGCGGTGGGTTGATATTTACCCCTTCATGAAACACCAAGGGGGAAGCGGTGGGTTGATATTTACCCCTTCATGACACACCAAGGGGGAAGGGGTGGGTTGATATTTACCCCTTCATGAAACACCAAGGGGGAAGCGGTGGGTTGATATTTACCCCTTCATGAAACACCAAGGGGGAAGCGGTGGGTTGATATTTACCCCTTCATGAAACACCAAGGGGGAAGGGGTGGGTTGATATTTACCCCTCCATGAAACACCAAGGGGGAAGCGGTGGGTTGATATTTACCCCTCCATGAAACACCAAGGGGGAAGGGGTGGGTTGATATTTACCCCTCCATGAAACACCACATGGGAAGCGGTGGGTTGATATTTACCCCTTCATGAAACACCAAGGGGGAAGGGGTGGGTTGATATTTACCCCTCCATGAAACACCACGGGGGAAGGGGTGGGTTGATATTTACCCCTCCATGAAACACCACGGGGGAAGGGGTGGGTTGATATTTACCCCTCCATGAAACACCACGGGGGAAGGGGTGGGTTGATATTTACCCCTCCATGAAACACCAGGGGGGAAGGGGTGGGTTGATATTTACCCCTCCATGAAACACCAAGGGGGAAGCGGTGGGTTGATATTTAGCCCTCCATGAAACACCAAGGGGGAAGCGGTGGGTTGATATTTACCCCTCCATGAAACACCAAGGGGGAAGGGGTGGGTTGATATTTACCCCTCCATGAAACACCACGGGGGAAGGGGTGGGTTGATATTTACCCCTCCATGAAACACCAAGGGGGAAGCGGTGGGTTGATATTTACCCCTTCATGAAACACCAAGGGGGAAGCGGTGGGTTGATATTTACCCCCACCCCACAGAAGGATTACGTGTAGGTGCAACAGTCCAGTAGAAACACTACTCCTTCACTACCTCTAGACATCCCGCATCAGAAACTAAAGAAAGTAGTTATTCTCAAATTGACATAAACATTATCAACTGCAACATAAATAAAATTAAAAAATTCCACTTAACAAGACACATAGCATATTGATGGTTGTCAAAATCATACTATAAAAAAAAAACTTTTTTGTGTGGGTAAAGGTTCTTAGCAATTGCATTTACTTGTATACACGTCTTCCTTTCTTACTGTCCTTCCACAGAGCGAAAATCCCTACAGAAATTAAACCGAAAATTTTTCCAAGTGATGAGAGAGGGAGAGCAATGCACACTCAATCCAACCCACCCCCCACCCCCAAAAAAGGCCCGAAACATCATAAAGCGCAAGATTGTATCAAGAAAAGAAATAAATAAATAAAACTAAAGATGGAAAGAAAAAAATAAGTGTATCTCAAGCAGCTTCTAACATCAGCATTACTGATCTGGATTGGCTCCAGGATCCTTCAAATAGGGGAGGAAACAAAGTTGTGGTTCCAGCAACATGATTTAAAAAAAAAGGGGGGGGGGGAGAGAGAGAGAGAGAGAGAGACAGTAGGTCAGACTGAACTTCATTTCATTTCAATTTCTTGTTTTAGAAGAGCTCAGCATGAACACAAGTCAAGTTTCTCTTGAGCTGAAAATGCTTTTCATAGATGTACGTAGTGGATTCCCCGAGTGCTCATAGGGCAGGGAAGACGGGACAGCATACTTGGGTATTTGTTTTTTTCGTGCATGATTGAAAAGTTTAAGATAGGCAGAAGAAAAAGGTAGGTCAGATTACCATAACCACAACTTTTTCTGTTTTTGCCTGATGCTGGACACACCCGGCACAGTCTCTACACGGCAGTCACACACCTAGGCACAATCTCTGCACGGCAGTCACACACCTAGGCACAATCTCTGCACGACAGTCACACACCTAGGCACAATCTCTGCACGACAGTCACACACCTAGGCACAATCTCTGCACGACAGTCACACACCTAGGCACAATCTCTGCACGACAGTCACACACCTAGGCACAATCTCTGCACGGCAGTCACACACCTAGGCACAATCTCTGCATGGCAGTCACACACCTAGGCACAATCTCTGCACGGCAGTCACACACCTAGGCACAATCTCTGCACGGCAGTCACACACCAGGCACAATCTCTGCACGGCAGTCACACACCCGGCACAATCTCTGCACGGCAGTCACACACCAGGCACAATCTCTGCACGGCAGTCACACACCAGGCACAATCTCTGCACGGCAGTCACACACCTAGGCACAATCTCTGCACGGCAGTCACACACCTAGGCACAATCTCTGCACGGCAGTCACACACCAGGCACAATCTCTGCACGGCAGTCACACACCCGGCACAATCTCTGCACGGCAGTCACACACCAGGCACAATCTCTGCACGGCAGTCACACACCAGGCACAATCTCTGCACGGCAGTCACACACCTAGGCACACAGGCAGACTACAATGAGCAGCAAGGCCTCCAGGGAAATTCTAACATCCAAGCTGAAAAGTGTCGTTGCTGCTGCGGCTGTGGCGGTGTTCTGAGATGAGGCAGACAGTCTAGAATCTTTTCTTTTCCACTCAGGCTCTAAGACTGAAAACATTTTGCTGTCTTGGTCATCTTGCAGTCTTGACGGTGCTTGCTTGAGTGAAATGATCTTCTTGCACAAATCTGTCACGTGACTTTGGTCTTTAGTTTCAGCAGTTCCCCCACAGGAGCAATGCCCAGTAGTCAAAGGAAATGCAAGGCACGTATCCAGATTGGGTGCCACGGACAGCACTGCCCTAAGGCAGCCTGGCCAGCGAGATTGCTTTCTTCGACCTCGGAATATCCCGAGGTTCTGGAAGCAAAGCAACTCACGTTTTGACAGCACATGTCTTGCACAAAGCTCAACTCCTTTTGGGTAACCAAAGGAGACTCTCAGAGCCAGAGGGCATCGTCAAAGTGAGGTCATTACAGAGACCTAGACTCAGATTGCGGGAGGGGGAGTAAAAAGCACACACAAGCACATACACACAGCTAGGTGCATGCATGCATGTCTTCCTGTAAGTGTGTGCGTGCGTGCATGTGCATGCTTTTCACACACGACCAGGAAGCTCAATTAGCCGAATTCCAAACAGCTTCAAGCTCACGCATGCATTAACAGCACAAGTTACAGGTCAGGTTATTTGTGTCTGCTCCACAGGATGTGTCTTTCTTTGGGTGAAGGTGAGATATGCATTTATTTAAATTGAAAAGAGGATGAACTTTCTCATAGTGAAAGAACTGTAATGATGCGACTAATAAGCCAAAAAAAAGTCATGTGCATTTGAAGATATGCATTCTTGTAACTTGTATTTTGAGAAAATTGCATCTGAAGTTGACAACTATGCCTTGCCTAGCTTCATCCTCTTGACTGATTGATCATGTTGTCAAATTTCAAATTGAATCAATGAAAAAGATGATTGCAAATAATAGACACAAGGATGTAGAAGCCAAAACAGTAAAAATCTTGTAACTTGACGATTCAACCCTGATCTACCTTTGTGTGCAGTTTTTGGGAAATGACATGAGGTACTGAACGACCCATCATGTGGCACAGGAACACGCTGTTCTAGGCAGAAACACCACGTGGGGTTTGACATCGAAGCAAGATGGCAGTCTCAACATGAATCTCTTTCCAAAAATTGAGCCAAACCATTAATCCTGGATTCATGTATGCCGGAAGCAATGAATGAACTCTTTCAAAATGAGAGGACACATTTTCCAACTGCCCCAAAACTGATTTGGAGCCAGTCTCTTGACATCTTCCGAAAGGTGTCTTTGAAACATAGGATGTTGCCATTTATGTTGGCCTGTATTCATTAAATTTAAAGACGCAACTTGAGACGTCTGATAAATTTGAACACTTTGAAAAGCATCCTGAATATGTGCGATACTTTGCAAGTCCTTTCTTACCAGAAAAAAAGAGAAAAAGAGTTCACTCTCTAGTCCTCACACAAGCAAACCAAACCAAGCAAGGACCAAAACAGAGGAGGCCAGCAATTCCGAGGCATTCATTTATTTCCAAAAATACAAAATGAAAGCCTGAGTCCTGGCACAACTTGCTCGATGTCAGACCCTCATGTCACAGTGGCAAGCAAGCAAGTACATCCTAAACCTTGCCAAGTACACTCATCAGTAATGCAAAGACTTAAAGCTGCAGGAAATTTGCGAGAACTAAGCAAAGAGATGTCCCACACTGACTGGTGTTCTTGAATATCAGAATCTCAGAGTGCAAGCCGTCATTATCCAAGAAAAGTTCCCTATGGGCCCAGTGGATATGAGATTGTCTCTCTGTAAACAGGTCCAGAGCCAGCATTCCCATCCAAGAGCCAGCTGAGGCAAAGAAGCAGGTATACCTTCATCCAAACAAGGTTTTTCCACATCTGCTTTTCCAGAGTGTAAACTGATGCTGATGATTTTAGCTGCATATCAAGTGATGCAAGTACCCACCGTGCATTTCAAGCTACAGATATCCTCCACAACTAACTCGGCTCAATCCCTCATGTCTACCTCTGACAGGTGTCCTCTCATGAAAGGTCAAAATCAGCATGAACTACTTGTAAATGACATGTTTACTACTAGCTATGTTCATATGACATACGGTACTATAGGATTTTTCTACTTCCCAAACATTTCCCAATGGTTTGGAGTACATATGCACACACCTCTCTGAAAAATCAACCAATATCATGGAACCTCCAGTTTACTTCTTACCTTTTGATTAGAGTATCCCCCATCCCTAAACAGTTTTCAATAAAACGTTCATGAAAAACAGAATTACACAATTTCACAAGTACATTAAATCACTCCTCCATTTAATTCCCTGATGTTACTCTTCATCAGATAATTCAGAGGCGTGTTCAGGAGGGCGAGTTATCGCGGTCATACGCGTGTACTCGCCAAGCTTCCCTCCTGAACAGCGGCTTGTTCAGGAGGCGCAGCGCTGCAAAGCGCCGAATCACATGCAGCGCTTTGCAGCGCTACGCGTCCTGAACAAGCCGTTTTACGGCGCAAGCGCTGCTCAGCTCGCGAGAACTCACTGGAGCAGGCCCCTGGCTGAGCTACTGGAGCAGGCCCCTGGCTGAGCTACTGGAGCAGGCCCCTGGCTGAGCTACTGGAGCAGGCCCCTGGCTGAGCTACTGGAGCAGGCCCCTGGCTGAGCTACTGGAGCAGGCCCCTGGCTGAGCTACTGGAGCAGGCCCCTGGCTGAGCTACTGGAGCAGGCCCCTGACTGAGCTACTGGAGCAGGCCCCTGGCTGAGCTACTGGAGCAGGCCCCTGACTGAGCTACTGGAGCAGGCCCTGGCAGAGCTACTGGAGCAGGCCCCAAAAGCCCAGCAGCCAGGGGTTCCAGCTGATGAACATCCAGTGACTCCTGCCACGTGTTACTTCTGTCTAGCAATGCAACTTTGCTGAATAAAATAGCCTAAGTTAACAAAGCTCATCCTCATGACAGTTGTTGAAGTCCGTAAACTGGAAGTTCCATGATGTGATGAAAGGTTGCGACAAAAATGAATGACTGCAGACACAAAGGCACAAGACCACACTAGGCCTGTGATGCGCCATCATGCATGACGGTGGAACACAGATGAAGTGTGTTGTCGAAGCCCTATCATGACAAACATCCTCCCACACTGCAAAGTTTCAAAATGACAAGAAACTGCATGGTTACTACGAGTTGAGGCCCTGTCCAGACTGCATCCAGCTTCTCAATTATTCTCATCATTGAGAAGCAGTGAACTTATGTCTCATAAGCACTTCAAAGAGATAATCTTACCGACATCGGTACTTTCACATCATCATACAGTCAGAGAAAAACGTTACTCGTCACAAGACCATCCAAGTCGGATGCAAGCTCTTTGAATAAAATATTACATGCATCAGATTAAATGTAAGAAGTCAGGCTAAAAATTTTCCCTGATAATCTCTGTCAATGTTTGAATGCTCATTATTGAAAGAAAACAAAGAAGAAAAAAGAAGTAAATTTGCTTTGCACATTTCAGATATTTGTGCTTGGAAAATATCACAGCAACCATGAAATGAGGACCAGATGCGCAGCACCGTCTTATCCCCAATGTAGGCGAGCACAATCAAATTGAAAAAGACATTCATTACTCAATGCAGCACAGTATTTACAGTAGATAAAAATGGCCTCCAAAAGACAGCTATTTTAATACATCTAAAGCTATTAATAATGTTAAAAGCCCACTGCACAAGTGAGCTCATGATGTCACATCAGAAATAAAAATCCCAATACTTGTTAAGACACATGACAAGGAAAAAATGTCTCTGAATCACTGGACAGCCTTGCTAGTTAAAAGATTTGTGATTAACACAAATTCTGTTGGCAAACAATCATTCAGAATAACATTCATCCTTTCTCAAGGAGCATCCAACTGCACAAAAAACCACCAACTCTGCAATCTTATTCATCCTATCCCATGGGCATGATGAAAATCTATGAGCATACTGGCACTGACAGTATCCTAGGCACTGAATACCTTGAAAAATATGGTGCTGAAACACACACACACGCACATGCATGCACATAATCACACACATGCACACACACAAAAACACGCCGGCACGCATGCACCCACACCACACACGCACGTTTACTTGTATGCACAGCTCTGTAAACACCTCCATTCATGGCGAGCATCCTTCCTGCCTACCAAACAACGACGCAACAGTACAGTACATACACATCCATGGCCTGGGCTGTACCCACTTCCACCCACTGCCAACAATTCACTCCTCATCACCCTCTACATTCAAAAAGAAGGAATTCATCTCCCATACGATCAAACACCTCACATTTCCTGCAACTGAAATATGCCTAGCCACCGCTCTGCTGCAGAATGTCGGCTGCACAGCCACCATATCTATCCAAGCAGACGTGGAAACCCTCACGCTACTAGACGGGGCCGAGTGAAGACAAGAGATGAGACTCCTCTAACAAGGGATGAGCTGAAGACAACCTATTGGCTGCAGGAAGAAGAAAACAGACAGATAAGGAGACCACCAAACCCGAAGATTCACCTGAAGACGAGAACTCAGCTGCAGGATGAGGGGAACTGAAGACGGAGAAAAGAAGCCACTTGAAGGAAGGGAAGCAATGAAGAGGACCCAGAGAAGAAGACCTCCATAAGGATTGTGAAACGGAGTCAGAGAGCCATCCTGGCTGGTTCCGGCCCTCTCCTCACTGGAAACAGCATAGGCAACCCCACAGCGCCAGACTTGCACTGCACTAGCAGCAGCAGCTTCCATGCAGCCACTTGCAGCAGCAGCTTCCATGCAGCCACTTGCAGCAGCAGCTTCCATGCAGCCACTTGCAGCAGCAGCTTCCATGCAGCCACTTGCAGCAGCAGCTTCCATGCAGCCACTTGCAGCAGCAGCTTCAATGCAGCCACTTGCAGCAGCAGCTTCCATGCAGCCACTTGCAGCAGCAGCTTCCATGCAGCCACTTGCAGCAGCAGCTTCCATGCAGCCACTTGCAGCAGCAGCTTCCATGCAGCCACTTGCAGCAGCAGCTTCCATGCAGCCACTTGCAGCAGCAGCTTCCATGCAGCCACTTGCAGCAGGACAGAGGCTGAAGCATATGCACAGCCCAGTTCCATGTTCATTCATCCATCCATTCCTCCTAGTCATCATACTCTCCCTTTTCTGTCCGTCTTTCACTCCTCTCACCTTGATGCTCTCCCTCTAGATCAGTCTCGGTCTCTCCTTCATTCTCTTCCTCATCATGCCCTCCATCCTCCTCCTTCTCTCCCTCTCCATCCCTGTCTGCTTCATCATCACCGTCATTTTCATCATCTCCACCTTTATCTCTCGTATCTTCCTCCTCCTCCTCCTCTACCCTTTCTGATCTATCCTTGCTGTCTCCTTCCCTTCCTGCTCTGCTATCCCTCTCTTTATCCTTGCCCCTACTTTTGCTCTTGCTGGTGGCCTGGCGTTTTTTCCTTTCATACCTGTTGAGATAGACAGGGCGTCGGTCTGACAGGTCAGCTGAGACGCTGTCCTGCGTATACTTTTCAATGTAGTCGTTCCATATGGTCAGATCGCCTGGATCCTCACTGGGAGCGGCTTCCACGTCAATCATCTCGATGGCCATGCGGCATTCCTGCTTGAACTGCAACGAGCCAGGGAAGAGAGGCGTGATGTCAAGTATTGGTGCACTCACACACAAACACCAGCACACATATCCATGCACATACGTAGGGTACACATGACTGCATGAGAGTATAATTACAGCATCACCACTTGAGGTTTTCAACATGATAGTCAAACTTCCTGCAAAAACATTCCCATAATGAAGGCTATCAAGTTTTCTAAGACCATCACCTCAATACAATAAGGAGCAGAACTGTACAGAATTCATTACAAAAAAAATTTCTCCCCACGTTTAATATTTCTTCCCCCCAAAAAAGCCAAAGTTTTAATAGTCAGGGTCAGGTTTTATTTCTTCTTTCTTTCTTAAACCCTCTTATGTCACCCACCCACCTGTCAGAGAAGTGTTAAAAAAAGGAGGATGCCAGTGAAACCGTAAAATGATTGGTGCAGGTTTTGAAAAGTTCACCTTTAAAAGTATCAGCAGTTAAAACCCAAAATTCTACCTATGGTAATGCACAATTTATGTCTCATCTTCCTGAGAGTATTTCCATATGCGACCCATCCAACAAGTATCCCAAGAACCAACTTAAAACTAATACAGCATCCTGGTCAAGCCCCCAATTACTCATGATGGTTATCTTATAGCATCCTGGACAAGCCCCCAATTACTCACAATGGTTATCTTGCAGCATCCTTGACAAGCCCCCAATTACTCATGATGTTTATCTTGCTGGACAAGCCCCCAATTAGATACAAGATACAAGATACTTTATTGTCCTCATTGTATACAAGGAAATTCGTTTTGTCGGTGGCAAAAGCAATACATACATACAAAAACAGAAACGTACATTAATTAACTCAATCACATCGCTCAAGTTATGGAGTCCACACTCACAATGGTTATCTTGTAACAGCTGTCTTCCACCAGTAGCTGCTCCGCCTTGCGCTGGTAGGCACTCTCTGCCACTGTCCGTAGGTGCTGTGTAGCCAGGCGACCTCCGGTGGCACTGTTGGCAGTCTCTGCTTGGAACATGGCATTCACCTTGTTGCCTATCTCGTCTGATGTGATGTGCTGAAGCTGTTGGAAGAAGAGACGAAAGGTATTTTCAATTAATAATTCTAGTTTCTTTGTGTAGCATGCCTTCAGAACTTTTACTCCACCAACAACTGCAATATCTGATTATATTAGTTTTCCACATTTTCATTTTGTGGAATGGGGAGAATAGATGGAGAGAATAGGGGGGGGGGGGGGGGGGGGGGGGGGGGAGAGGAGGAAAGAGAAGAGAGGAAGTAAGAATAAAATTAAACATGAGTAAGTGAGTGGAGTAAGTGGAGCGAGCGAGCGAGTGAGTATTTTGTGTGTGTGTGTGTGTGTGTGTGTGTGTGTGTCTGCCTGTTGAGTACACAAGAAGAGCCTGACCTGGCGGACGAGGTTCATGATGATTTTGTCCATGGTGAAAGCGATGTAGGCGTTGATGCCAAAGATCTCCCGAAGCTGATCCTCGTAGGCCGATGACTCTAGGTTGCCATCCAGCAAATTCCGCACCATGTCCAGAAAGTAGGTGTAGTACTCCTCTGGCTCCACCTCCACTGTAACATGTCATTGTCACAACAACTCTGGCTCCACCTCCACTGTAACATGTCATTGTCACAACAACTCTGGCTCCACCTCCACTGTAACATGTCATTGTCACAACAACTCTGGCTCCACCTCCACTGTAACATGTCATTGTCACAACAACTCTGGCTCCACCTCCACTGTAACATGTCACTGTCACAGCAACTCTGGCTCCACCTCCACTGTAACATGTCATTGTCACAACAACTCTGGCTCCACATCCACTGTAACATGTCATTGTCACAGCAACTCTGGCTCCACCTCCACTGTAACATGTCATTGTCACAGCAACTCTGGCTCCACCTCCACTGTAACATGTCATTGTCACAACAACTCTGGCTCCACCTCCACTGTAACATGTCATTGACACAACAACTCTGGCTCCACCTCCACTGTAACATGTCATTGTCACAACAACTCTGGCTCCACCTCCACTCTAACATGTCATTGACACAACAACTCTGGCTCCACCTCCACTGTAACATGTCATTGTCACAACAACTCTGGCTCCACCTCCACTGTAACATGTCATTGTCACAACGTATCATGGAACACAACAAGTGTATCATGATAATCTGAAGTTTTAGCTTCAATTACAGTTCATGGTGGACAAAACTTAAGTGGCAGTAAAATTCTTTTCTTTTTTTTCCAATCACCTTTGTTTCCGGCTAAGGTGGTGACATAACCGAGGCGGCTTTCCTAGAACTAGGACATGCTAGGAAAGCAATCCAAAATGAGTTTCTGCTCTTTTTCTTCATTAAGTGATGGCAGTAATCACACAGGAGCCCACGTTGCAATAGGGGCAAAAACGCAGGGAGCGTCTGGATACAGAAACGCAGGGAGCGTCTGGATACAAAAACGCAGGGAGCGTCTGGATACAGAAACGGATTTGTCACAAGAACTGATTGACTGGACAGTGCATATGGTTACAGCCATCACTAAAGAAAGAGAGAAAGAGTAGAAACACCTTTCAAACTGCTTTCCTAGCATGTCACAAGTCCTTGGACAACCGCCTCTGTTGTCGTCCACAGCAAGCAGACAAATCTCACCCTCCATTTCAAAACAACCTCATTGCATCTGGAAGCTTTCTGCAATACCATCATAGTCAAACACAACTTTATTAACTGTGCAAAAGATGTAACAGCCAGGAACCAGCTTCAACGTCACCGGTCCACCTCCCTCTCTACAGTAAGGAATAATGCAAATATCCAAGCCAGCACAGCTAGCATATCCCCTGCTGTCATCACATCATGCAAGATCTTGGTCTACAAATAGCTATAGTCATTGATGTCAGTCATATATCCAAGCCAGCACAGCTAGCATATCCCCTGCTGTCATCACATCATGCAAGATCTTGGTCTACAAATAGCTATAGTCATTGATGTCAGTCATATATCCAAGCCAGCACAGCTAGCATATCCCCTGCTGTCATCACATCATGCAAGATCTTGGTCTACAAATAGCTATAGTCATTGATGTCAGTCATATATCCAAGCCAGCACAGCTAGCATATCCCCTGCTGTCATCACATCATGCAAGATCTTGGTCTACAAATAGCTATAGTCATTGATGTCAGTCATATATCCAAGCCAGCACAGCTAGCATATCCCCTGCTGTCATCACATCATGCAAGATCTTGGTCTACAAATAGCTATAGTCATTGATGTCAGTCATATATCCAAGCCAGCACAGCTAGCATATCCCCTGCTGTCATCACATCATGCAAGATCTTGGTCTACAAATAGCTAAGGTCGTGGATGTCAGTCATATCCTTCTCCTAGCCGGCAGAGTGTGCCACAACAGATCTCCTGCGGCTCTGGTGTGTTACTGGAGTGACAACGCCTGCAGCGGTGGGGGCAGACACAAGCAGCGGCTTGGAATGAAGGAACTGAGGTTCACAGTCTATCAGCCTTCATAGGCTACTTATGGCCGTAGCTCATGCAAACCACAAGAGCTGGTTAGACCAAGTCAAGTCTCCCTACCCCTAGCTATCAGCCTTCATAGGCTACTTATGGCTGTAGCTCATGCAAACCACAAGAGCTGGTTAGACCCAATCAAGTCTCCCTACCCCTAGCTATCTGCCTTCATAGGCTACTTATGGCCGTAGCTCATGCAAACCACAAGAGCTGGTTAGACCCAGTCACGTCTCCCTACCCCTAGCTATCTGCCTTCCATGGACCAGGAAGATGTGGAGGGTCTATTCTTATCCTATTCCCACAGGGAGCGCAGAGTTTTGACAGAAGTCGCTGGTCTTGAATGGCTCCACAAGGCTCACTTCACTGCAAGCTTTTTGATGACAGACATCCAACAAACCAGTTAGTGTCAGCCTCAACTCCACAAGTTCCATAAAACCTCACAACTTACGTGGCTGCTTCAGGCGAAGGGCAATGGCCGTGGATTCCTTCCTCTCCTTCCTCATCGTTTCCGCCTCCTGGATGTGGTCCTGGGCGATGCTGTTGATCTTGTGCAGGCGCTCAGCTGCCATGTGGTGGAGGCGGAAGAAGAGATACCAGTTGCTGTTCAGGAAGGCCACGGAATACAAGTCCTCCTGAAAGTGGCAACATGGAAGAATGAATGAACGAATGAATGAATGAATGAATGAATGAATAATGAAAGAAGTTTTATGGCATATCAGCCTTTGTAGGCTACCAATCACGAAATAAATGAAACTAGAGTAGGGATATGTCAAGTCACGTTTTCCCTAGTTTCACAACTCTTAGAAAATGCACTGTCTATTCTCACTGCCAACCCACAGGATGAGGCAACAAAGAGATGAGGATGAGGCAACAAAGAGATGAGGAGGAGGCAACAAAGAGATGAGGAGGAGGCAACAAAGAGATGAGGAGGAGGCAACAAAGAGATGAGGAGGCAACAAAGAGATGAGGAGGAGGCAACAAAGAGATGAGGAGGAGGCAACAAAGAGATG
The DNA here is from genome assembly GCA_034096865.1 of Theodoxus fluviatilis. Lineage (NCBI taxonomy): Eukaryota > Metazoa > Mollusca > Gastropoda > Cycloneritida > Neritidae > Theodoxus > Theodoxus fluviatilis. The sequence goes on from JAWQFJ010002398.1 coordinate 32,104, forward strand.
AGGAGGCAACAAAGAGACGAGGAGGAGGCAACAAAGAGATGAGGAGGAGGCAACAAAGAGATGAGGAGGCAACAAAGAGATGAGGAGGAGGCAACAAAGAGATGAGGAGGAGGCAACAAAGAGATGAGGAGGAGGCAACAAAGAGATGAGGAGGCAACAAAGAGATGAGGAGGAGGCAACAAAGAGATGAGGAGGAGGCAACAAAGAGATGAGGAGAGGCAACAAAGAGATGAGGAGGAGGCAACAAAGAGATGAGGAGGAGGTAACAAAGAGATGAGGAGGAGGCAACAAAGAGATGAGGAGGCAACAAAGAGATGAGGAGGAGGCAACAAAGAGATGAGGAGGAGGCAACAAAGAGATGAGGAGGAGGCAACAAAGAGATGAGGAGGAGGCAACAAAGAGATGAGGAGGAGGTAACAAAGAGAGGAGGCAACAAAGAGATGAGGAGGCAACAAAGAGATGAGGAGGAGGCAACAAAGAGATGAGGAGGAGGCAACAAAGAGATGAGGAGGAGGCAACAAAGAGATGAGGAGGAGGCAACAAAGAGATGAGGAGGAGGCAACAAAGAGATGAGGAGGCAACAAAGAGATGAGGAGGAGGCAACAAAGAGATGAGGAGGAGGCAACAAAGAGATGAGGAGGCAACAAAGAGATGAGGAGGAGGCAACAAAGAGATGAGGAGGAGGCAACAAAGAGATGAGGAGGAGGCAACAAAGAGATGAGGAGGCAACAAAGAGATGAGGAGGAGGCAACAAAGAGATGAGGAGGAGGCAACAAAGAGATGAGGAGGAGGCAACAAAGAGATGAGGAGGAGGCAACAAAGAGATGAGGAGGAGGCAACAAAGAGAGGAGGCAACAAAGAGATGAGGAGGCAACAAAGAGATGAGGAGGAGGCAACAAAGAGATGAGGAGGAGGCAACAAAGAGATGAGGAGGAGGCAACAAAGAGATGAGGAGGAGGCAACAAAGAGATGAGGAGGCAACAAAGAGATGAGGAGGCAACAAAGAGATGAGGAGGAGGCAACAAAGAGATGAGGAGGAGGCAACAAAGAGATGAGGAGGAGGCAACAAAGAGATGAGGAGGAGGCAACAAAGAGATGAGGAGGAGGCAACAAAGAGAGGAGGCAACAAAGAGATGAGGAGGAGGCAACAAAGAGATGAGGAGGCAACAAAGAGATGAGGAGGAGGCAACAAAGAGATGAGGAGGAGGCAACAAAGAGATGAGGAGGAGGCAACAAAGAGATGAGGAGGAGGCAACAAAGAGATGAGGAGGAGGCAACAAAGAGATGAGGAGGAGGCAACAAAGAGATGAGGAGGCAACAAAGAGATGAGGAGGAGGCAACAAAGAGATGAGGAGGAGGCAACAAAGAGATGAGGAGGAGGCAACAAAGAGATGAGGAGGAGGCAACAAAGAGATGAGGAGGAGGCAACAAAGAGATGAGGAGGAGGCAACAAAGAGATGAGGAGGCAACAAAGAGATGAGGAGGAGGCAACAAAGAGATGAGGAGGAGGCAACAAAGAGATGAGGAGGAGGCAACAAAGAGATGAGGAGGAGGCAACAAAGAGATGAGGAGGCAACAAAGAGATGAGGAGGAGGCAACAAAGAGATGAGGAGGAGGCAACAAAGAGATGAGGAGGAGGCAACAAAGAGATGAGGAGGAGGCAACAAAGAGATGAGGAGGAGGCAACAAAGAGATGAGGAGGAGGCAACAAAGAGATGAGGAGGAGGCAACAAAGAGATGAGGAGGAGGCAACAAAGAGATGAGGAGGCAACAAAGAGATGAGGAGGAGGCAACAAAGAGATGAGGAGGAGGCAACAAAGAGATGAGGAGGAGGCAACAAAGAGATGAGGAGGAGGCAACAAAGAGATGAGGAGGAGGCAACAAAGAGATGAGGAGGAGGCAACAAAGAGATGAGGAGGCAACAAAGAGATGAGGAGGAGGCAACAAAGAGATGAGGAGGAGGCAACAAAGAGATGAGGAGGAGGCAACAAAGAGATGAGGAGGAGGCAACAAAGAGATGAGGAGGAGGCAACAAAGAGATGAGGAGGAGGCAACAAAGAGATGAGGAGGAGGCAACAAAGAGATGAGGAGGAGGCAACAAAGAGATGAGGAGGAGGCAACAAAGAGATGAGGAGGAGGCAACAAAGAGATGAGGAGGAGGCAACAAAGAGATGAGGAGGCAACAAAGAGATGAGGAGGAGGCAACAAAGAGATGAGGAGGAGGCAACAAAGAGATGAGGAGGAGGCAACAAAGAGATGAGGAGGAGGCAACAAAGAGATGAGGAGGAGGCAACAAAGAGATGAGGAGGAGGCAACAAAGAGATGAGGAGGAGGCAACAAAGAGATGAGGAGGAGGCAACAAAGAGATGAGGAGGAGGCAACAAAGAGATGAGGAGGCAACAAAGAGATGAGGAGGAGGCAACAAAGAGATGAGGAGGAGGCAACAAAGAGATGAGGAGGAGGCAACAAAGAGATGAGGAGGAGGCAACAAAGAGATGAGGAGGAGGCAACAAAGAGATGAGGAGGAGGCAACAAAGAGATGAGGAGGAGGCAACAAAGAGATGAGGAGGAGGCAACAAAGAGATGAGGAGGAGGCAACAAAGAGATGAGGAGGAGGCAACAAAGAGATGAGGAGGAGGCAACAAAGAGATGAGGAGGAGGCAACAAAGAGATGAGGAGGAGGCAACAAAGAGATGAGGAGGAGGCAACAAAGAGATGAGGAGGAGGCAACAAAGAGATGAGGAGGAGGCAACAAAGAGATGAGGAGAGGCAACAAAGAGATGAGGAGGAGGCAACAAAGAGATGAGGAGGAGGCAACAAAGAGATGAGGAGGAGGCAACAAAGAGATGAGGAGGAGGCAACAAAGAGATGAGGAGGAGGCAACAAAGAGATGAGGAGGAGGCAACAAAGAGATGAGGAGGAGGCAACAAAGAGATGAGGAGGAGGCAACAAAGAGATGAGGAGGAGGCAACAAAGAGATGAGGAGGAGGCAACAAAGAGATGAGGAGGAGGCAACAAAGAGATGAGGAGGAGGCAACAAAGAGATGAGGAGGAGGCAACAAAGAGATGAGGAGGAGGCAACAAAGAGATGAGGAGGAGGCAACAAAGAGATGAGGAGGAGGCAACAAAGAGATGAGGAGGAGGCAACAAAGAGATGAGGAGGAGGCAACAAAGAGATGAGGAGGAGGCAACAAAGAGATGAGGAGGAGGCAACAAAGAGATGAGGAGGAGGCAACAAAGAGATGAGGAGGAGGCAACAAAGAGATGAGGAGGAGGCAACAAAGAGATGAGGAGGAGGCAACAAAGAGATGAGGAGGAGGCAACAAAGAGATGAGGAGGAGGCAACAAAGAGATGAGGAGGCAACAAAGAGATGAGGAGGAGGCAACAAAGAGATGAGGAGGAGGCAACAAAGAGATGAGGAGGAGGCAACAAAGAGATGAGGAGGAGGCAACAAAGAGATGAGGAGGAGGCAACAAAGAGATGAGGAGGAGGCAACAAAGAGATGAGGAGGAGGCAACAAAGAGATGAGGAGGAGGCAACAAAGAGATGAGGAGGAGGCAACAAAGAGATGAGGAGGAGGCAACAAAGAGATGAGGAGGAGGCAACAAAGAGATGAGGAGGAGGCAACAAAGAGATGAGGAGGAGGCAACAAAGAGATGAGGAGGAGGCAACAAAGAGATGAGGAGGAGGCAACAAAGAGATGAGGAGGAGGCAACAAAGAGATGAGGAGGCAACAAAGAGATGAGGAGGAGGCAACAAAGAGATGAGGAGGAGGCAACAAAGAGATGAGGAGGCAACAAAGAGATGAGGAGGAGGCAACAAAGAGATGAGGAGGAGGCAACAAAGAGATGAGGAGGAGGCAACAAAGAGATGAGGAGGAGGCAACAAAGAGATGAGGAGGAGGCAACAAAGAGATGAGGAGGAGGCAACAAAGAGATGAGGAGGAGGCAACAAAGAGATGAGGAGGAGGCAACAAAGAGATGAGGAGGAGGCAACAAAGAGATGAGGAGGAGGCAACAAAGAGATGAGGAGGAGGCAACAAAGAGATGAGGAGGAGGCAACAAAGAGATGAGGAGGAGGCAACAAAGAGATGAGGAGGAGGCAACAAAGAGATGAGGAGGAGGCAACAAAGAGATGAGGAGGCAACAAAGAGATGAGGAGGAGGCAACAAAGAGATGAGGAGGAGGCAACAAAGAGATGAGGAGGAGGCAACAAAGAGATGAGGAGGCAACAAAGAGATGAGGAGGAGGCAACAAAGAGATGAGGAGGAGGCAACAAAGAGATGAGGAGGAGGCAACAAAGAGATGAGGAGGAGGCAACAAAGAGATGAGGAGGAGGCAACAAAGAGATGAGGAGGAGGCAACAAAGAGATGAGGAGGAGGCAACAAAGAGATGAGGAGGAGGCAACAAAGAGATGAGGAGGAGGCAACAAAGAGATGAGGAGGAGGCAACAAAGAGATGAGGAGGAGGCAACAAAGAGATGAGGAGGAGGCAACAAAGAGATGAGGAGGAGGCAACAAAGAGATGAGGAGGAGGCAACAAAGAGATGAGGAGGAGGCAACAAAGAGATGAGGAGGCAACAAAGAGATGAGGAGGAGGCAACAAAGAGATGAGGAGGAGGCAACAAAGAGATGAGGAGGAGGCAACAAAGAGATGAGGAGGAGGCAACAAAGAGATGAGGAGGAGGCAACAAAGAGATGAGGAGGAGGCAACAAAGAGATGAGGAGGAGGCAACAAAGAGATGAGGAGGCAACAAAGAGATGAGGAGGAGGCAACAAAGAGATGAGGAGGAGGCAACAAAGAGATGAGGAGGAGGCAACAAAGAGATGAGGAGACAACAAAGAGATGAGGAGGAGGCAACAAAGAGATGAGGAGGAGGCAACAAAGAGATGAGGAGGCAACAAAGAGATGAGGAGGAGGCAACAAAGAGATGAGGAGGAGGCAACAAAGAGATGAGGAGGAGGCAACAAAGAGATGAGGAGGAGGCAACAAAGAGATGAGGAGGAGGCAACAAAGAGATGAGGAGGAGGCAACAAAGAGATGAGGAGGAGGCAACAAAGAGATGAGGAGGAGGCAACAAAGAGATGAGGAGGAGGCAACAAAGAGATGAGGAGGAGGCAACAAAGAGATGAGGAGGAGGCAACAAAGAGATGAGGAGGAGGCAACAAAGAGATGAGGAGGAGGCAACAAAGAGATGAGGAGGAGGCAACAAAGAGATGAGGAGGAGGCAACAAAGAGATGAGGAGGAGGCAACAAAGAGATGAGGAGGAGGCAACAAAGAGATGAGGAGGAGGCAACAAAGAGATGAGGAGGAGGCAACAAAGAGATGAGGAGGAGGCAACAAAGAGATGAGGAGGAGGCAACAAAGAGATGAGGAGGAGGCAACAAAGAGATGAGGAGGAGGCAACAAAGAGATGAGGAGGAGGAGGCAACAAAGAGATGAGGAGGAGGCAACAAAGAGATGAGGAGGAGGCAACAAAGAGATGAGGAGGAGGCAACAAAGAGATGAGGAGGAGGCAACAAAGAGATGAGGAGGAGGCAACAAAGAGATGAGGAGGAGGCAACAAAGAGATGAGGAGGAGGCAACAAAGAGATGAGGAGGAGGCAACAAAGAGATGAGGAGGAGGCAACAAAGAGATGAGGAGGAGGCAACAAAGAGATGATGCAGAGCAAACCCCTACATTTCCAACACAGAGACTTCAAGCTCATGCTTGCCTTTTTATTAGAAAGAAAGGAAGAAGAAAAAATGCACACACAGACACACACACACACAAATGCATACAGGCACATGCATGCGCACACTGACACACACACACACAGACACACACACAAATGCATACAGGCACGTGCACGCGCAAACCGACACACACACACAAATGCATACAGGCACATGCACGCGCACACTGACACACACACAGACATACACACACAAATGCATACCATGCACACTGACACACACACAAATGCATACCATGCACACTGACACACACACACAAATGCATACAGGCACATGCACGCGCACACTGACACACACACAGACATACACAAACAAATGCATACCATGCACACTTTCACACACACACAAATGCATACCATGCACACTGACACACACACACAAATGCATAAAGGCACATGCACGCGCACACTGACACACACACAGACACACACACACAAATGCAGACATGCACACTGACACACACACACAAATGCAGACATGCACACTGACACAAACACACACACAAATGCATACAGGCACGTGCATGCGCACACTGACAGACACACACACATACACAAATGTGGTAATCGAGCACGCGTCTACACAACGCCATTGCGGTCCGATGTACACACAAACAAGTGGAAAATTTCCGCCTGTTTTCTCCTTTCAAGCGCACAATCCGGGCGCTAGACAAAAAGTAGATTCATCGTACATTAACATCGAATATAGCGTTGGAAGGGGGAAATCTTGTAGAATCCGAGGGTGTCTGTACGAAATTGATCAGAAAAGCGGGAGTGAGCAAATTTTAACAAAATGTCCGATGACGTTCGAACTTTCATTCATAACTCGTCTTTCGATTTTCACCGGAAGTTCAAACATACACCGAACGAAAGAGCAATCTTTCCTCTAATGAGTAGTAAAGTTTCAACTTGATCAAATGAGAAACTTCGACGGACGAGTGTTTAGAAGAGACCAACCCGAGTCGCGAAATGCAAACTCCGTCGAGCCACCGCGAGTCGGTAGTGGCGGAGGGTGTTTTTTTTACGTAATCGGCTTGTATGTTCTCAGCGGAAATAAGACGGATTAACACAAAACTACACGACACATGTTCTTGAAACCTTCTGCTTCATAAACAACTTTCATTCTTGTTTTTATTCACAATATTTTGTGGATTGTCCACAATTAGCCATGAAAGTGAAGTGGTATTGCCGAGTGCATTTTGGCTAGTACTGTAGTAGCGCAAAGATTTGATACAAATTACCACGGAATCCTACCACTAGTTTTAAAAAATTAGACAACTCAGAAAGACTTTCATCTTTCATGTTACATTGGTATTTTGTGTTATTGATATGTGCGAATCCTAGAAAAAGTGGATTCTATCGAACCGACGGCCACTTCCGGTCTGATGAAATTTCTTCGAACATCGCGTGCGGCGTCTATTTAGCACTCGCTGAAGGTCCCGAGTTCTACAATACTTTTTCCAATATGTGCAAAATATTGCAATAAATATCTTCCTAAATGATTGTTCTAGCATAAACTGAAACAAAAACCCCAATAAACTAACCGATTTCAGCTGATTTGTCCGTCAAAATCGCATCTGCGCCGTCACGCTCTTACTCGCCATTGTGTGATTTTGACGGTCATGCTATTTACCGAAATGGCGCTAATGTCTTCGAAATGGCTTAGAAATGAGCATATATATCGTTATCCCCTTCTTGAATATGATATATTTAAGCTATTCTAATTAAACCAGAACTATATTTGACCAAATTACGTTAGAAACAGCAACATTTTGAAACAGACATGCGGTCGCCATTTCGATCCAGCGCCAAATGGTAAATAGCAAAATCGGACATGGATATCCAGCTGTTTCTTCTGAAGTTCAGCATTCAGGGACTCATCAAAGAGCAGCACCAGAGAATCAGAAGACCGGGCCTTTGCCTTGAGCATGTCTAAGAAATGTGGCCCCAGACCAAAAGTTGTCAAGTACCGGGCTTTGCTTTCACTCAAGGCAAACTTGGAGGCGATGACACTGTCGGGAAACATGCGACGGAACAGCTCGTTCATTCCTTTGGTACTGGAGAATGAGAAGTGGGAGATGACCATTTTCAAAGTCCACAAAATTTCTGCTTTCAGTGTGTCCTCTGTTGTCAAGAAAGTGTCAATCCCAGTAGATCTACTGCCACTGCCAGTGGGTGCAGGCCTAGTTTCGACCGGCGTAGCAGCGCCAGCTGGAACCACCACCTTTGAAGCACTCTCTGTCTCAGCATTTTTTGCAGTTTGAACAAAATCTGATATTCGTGTTTGACGTTTGCTCTTTTCTTCTTGGTGTTTTTTAGCACGCGCCTGGTGCGCGACACCTTTCATGTGGCTTTTCAACGCTGCCGCTCCCATGTTGGATACATCAAAGTCTTTTTCACAAAATCGGCACTTTGCCATCCCATCCACTCTCGCTCGCATGACCCACTCACGGTATTCAGGGTCTCCTGTCCAAGAGTCTTGAAAGCGACACTTTCCAGGCATGATGATAATCTGATTCTCAAAGAAACACTGCACTACAAACAAAACAAGCTCTTTTCACTCTGTCCTCGTTTGAACCAACTGACCGGACCGGCGTGGAAATGAAACGAGGTCACCTAGCCAAAGAACCAATCAGGAAGCAGAAGGCACACGAGCCTTCAGAATTAACCAATGGGATGCAAGGGCACGTTTTCCTGACGTGCTCAGCGTTTAAAATTAGATTGAGAGTATCGCGCGAAGCACAGCCTAGAAAACGTCTTTTTTTCTTTCTTTTTTTCTTTCTTAAATTCCATGACTTTCCATGACCTAAGTTGAAATTCCATGACTTTCCAGGCCTGGAAAATGAAAAATCAAATTCCATGACTTTCCAGGTTTTCCATGACCTGTACGAACCCTG
>JAWQFJ010002398.1:40745-48245 GCA_034096865.1 Theodoxus fluviatilis
GAAATACATTAGACTGTAGCTGCAGTCACTGAGCTAGTGAAATACATTAGATTGTAGCTGCAGTCACTGAGCTAGTGAAATACATTAGATTGTAGCTGCAGTCACTGAGCTAGTGAAATACATTAGATTGTAGCTGCAGTCACTGAGCTAGTGAAATACATTAGATTGTAGCTGCAGTCACTGAGCTAGTGAAATACATTAGATTGTAGCTGCAGTCACTGAGCTAGTGAAATACATTAGATTGTAGCTGCAGTCACTGAGCTAGTGAAATACATTAGATTGTAGCTGCAGTCACTGAGCTAGTGAAATACATTAGATTGTAGCTGCAGTCACTGAGCTAGTGAAATACATTAGATTGTAGCTGCAGTCACTGAGCTAGTGAAATACATTAGATTGTAGCTGCAGTCACTGAGCTAGTGAAATACATTAGATTGTAGCTGCAGTCACTGAGCTAGTGAAATACATTAGATTGTAGCTGCAGTCACTGAGCTAGTGAAATACATTAGATTGTAGCTGCAGTCACTGAGCTAGTGAAATACATTAGATTGTAGCTGCAGTCACTGAGCTAGTGAAATACATTAGATTGTAGCTGCAGTCACTGAGCTAGTGAAATACATTAGATGTAGCTGCAGTCACTGAGCTAGTGAAATACATTAGATTGTAGCTGCAGTCACTGAGCTAGTGAAATACATTAGATTGTAGCTGCAGTCACTGAGCTAGTGAAATACATTAGATTGTAGCTGCAGTCACTGAGCTAGTGAAATACATTAGATTGTAGCTGCAGTCACTGAGCTAGTGAAATACATTAGATTGTAGCTGCAGTCACTGAGCTAGTGAAATACATTAGATTGTAGCTGCAGTCACTGAGCTAGTGAAATACATTAGATTGTAGCTGCAGTCACTGAGCTAGTGAAATACATTAGATTGTAGCTGCAGTCACTGAGCTAGTGAAATACATTAGATTGTAGCTGCAGTCACTGAGCTAGTGAAATACATTAGATTGTAGCTGCAGTCACTGAGCTAGTGAAATACATTAGATTGTAGCTGCAGTCACTGAGCTAGTGAAATACATTAGATTGTAGCTGCAGTCACTGAGCTAGTGAAATACATTAGATTGTAGCTGCAGTCACTGAGCTAGTGAAATACATTAGATTGTAGCTGCAGTCACTGAGCTAGTGAAATACATTAGATTGTAGCTGCAGTCACTGAGCTAGTGAAATACATTAGATTGTAGCTGCAGTCACTGAGCTAGTGAAATACATTAGATTGTAGCTGCAGTCACTGAGCTAGTGAAATACATTAGATTGTAGCTGCAGTCACTGAGCTAGTGAAATACATTAGATTGTAGCTGCAGTCACTGAGCTAGTGAAATACATTAGATTGTAGCTGCAGTCACTGAGCTAGTGAAATACATTAGATTGTAGCTGCAGTCACTGAGCTAGTGAAATACATTAGATTGTAGCTGCAGTCACTGAGCTAGTGAAATACATTAGATTGTAGCTGCAGTCACTGAGCTAGTGAAATACATTAGATTGTAGCTGCAGTCACTGAGCTAGTGAAATACATTAGATTGTAGCTGCAGTCACTGAGCTAGTGAAATACATTAGATTGTAGCTGCAGTCACTGAGCTAGTGAAATACATTAGATTGTAGCTGCAGTCACTGAGCTAGTGAAATACATTAGATTGTAGCTGCAGTCACTGAGCTAGTGAAATACATTAGATTGTAGCTGCAGTCACTGAGCTAGTGAAATACATTAGATTGTAGCTGCAGTCACTGAGCTAGTGAAATACATTAGATTGTAGCTGCAGTCACTGAGCTAGTGAAATACATTAGATTGTAGCTGCAGTCACTGAGCTAGTGAAATACATTAGATTGTAGCTGCAGTCACTGAGCTAGTGAAATACATTAGATTGTAGCTGCAGTCACTGAGCTAGTGAAATACATTAGATTGTAGCTGCAGTCACTGAGCTAGTGAAATACATTAGATTGTAGCTGCAGTCACTGAGCTAGTGAAATACATTAGATTGTAGCTGCAGTCACTGAGCTAGTGAAATACATTAGATTGTAGCTGCAGTCACTGAGCTAGTGAAATACATTAGATTGTAGCTGCAGTCACTGAGCTAGTGAAATACATTAGATTGTAGCTGCAGTCACTGAGCTAGTGAAATACATTAGATTGTAGCTGCAGTCACTGAGCTAGTGAAATACATTAGATTGTAGCTGCAGTCACTGAGCTAGTGAAATACATTAGATTGTAGCTGCAGTCACTGAGCTAGTGAAATACATTAGATTGTAGCTGCAGTCACTGAGCTAGTGAAATACATTAGATTGTAGCTGCAGTCACTGAGCTAGTGAAATACATTAGATTGTAGCTGCAGTCACTGAGCTAGTGAAATACATTAGATTGTAGCTGCAGTCACTGAGCTAGTGAAATACATTAGATTGTAGCTGCAGTCACTGAGCTAGTGAAATACATTAGATTGTAGCTGCAGTCACTGAGCTAGTGAAATACATTAGATTGTAGCTGCAGTCACTGAGCTAGTGAAATACATTAGATTGTAGCTGCAGTCACTGAGCTAGTGAAATACATTAGATTGTAGCTGCAGTCACTGAGCTAGTGAAATACATTAGATTGTAGCTGCAGTCACTGAGCTAGTGAAATACATTAGATTGTAGCTGCAGTCACTGAGCTAGTGAAATACATTAGATTGTAGCTGCAGTCACTGAGCTAGTGAAATACATTAGATTGTAGCTGCAGTCACTGAGCTAGTGAAATACATTAGATTGTAGCTGCAGTCACTGAGCTAGTGAAATACATTAGATTGTAGCTGCAGTCACTGAGCTAGTGAAATACATTAGATTGTAGCTGCAGTCACTGAGCTAGTGAAATACATTAGATTGTAGCTGCAGTCACTGAGCTAGTGAAATACATTAGATTGTAGCTGCAGTCACTGAGCTAGTGAAATACATTAGATTGTAGCTGCAGTCACTGAGCTAGTGAAATACATTAGATTGTAGCTGCAGTCACTGAGCTAGTGAAATACATTAGATTGTAGCTGCAGTCACTGAGCTAGTGAAATACATTAGATTGTAGCTGCAGTCACTGAGCTAGTGAAATACATTAGATTGTAGCTGCAGTCACTGAGCTAGTGAAATACATTAGACTGTAGCTGCAGTCACTGAGCTAGTGAAATACATTAGATTGTAGCTGCAGTCACTGAGCTAGTGAAATACATTAGATTGTAGCTGCAGTCACTGAGCTAGTGAAATACATTAGATTGTAGCTGCAGTCACTGAGCTAGTGAAATACATTAGATTGTAGCTGCAGTCACTGAGCTAGTGAAACACATTAGATTGTAGCTGCAGTCACTGAGCTAGTGAAATACATTAGATTGTAGCTGCAGTCACTGAGCTAGTGAAATACATTAGATTGTAGCTGCAGTCACTGAGCTAGTGAAATACATTAGATTGTAGCTGCAGTCACTGAGCTAGTGAAATACATTAGATTGTAGCTGCAGTCACTGAGCTAGTGAAATACATTAGATAGTAGCTGCAGTCACTGAGCTAGTGAAATACATTAGATTGTAGCTGCAGTCACTGAGCTAGTGAAATACATTAGATTGTAGCTGCAGTCACTGAGCTAGTGAAATACATTAGATTGTAGCTGCAGTCACTGAGCTAGTGAAATACATTAGATTGTAGCTGCAGTCACTGAGCTAGTGAAATACATTAGATTGTAGCTGCAGTCACTGAGCTAGTGAAATTCATTAGACTGTAGCTGCAGTCACTGAGCTAGTGAAATACATTAGACTGTAGCTGCAGTCAGTACGTTCTGGGAACAAGAGGAGGCAACATCAATAACCCTACTCAGTCTCCCCTCCCTCCCTCACTCCCTCCCTCCCTCCCTCCCTCCCTGCCCCCCTCCCTCTATTTTCTTTTTTTTTTCTTTCTTCTTTTTCAGTAGCCTGGTTGGAATTCTTAAGAGGTTTGGAGAGTATATATTTTGGTTTAATGGTCCTATTTATGGATTTTTAATAAACATTCATAGGTACAAGTTATTGTATTTTATGGGGTGATGTCAGATGTAGGCATGTACTTGACATTTCTGTGCAATTTGGCATGTTCTGTTTCACTGTAGACACATTTTACATCTTCTCCGAATAAGAAATACTGGTGTGTGTGTTGTTTGTGTGTGTGTGTCTCAGAGACGTTTTCCTTCTTATCCTAATAGGTTGCTTATTTTGTCATTATCCTATTGTTAGAGACGAGGATGCCAATAAAGTGTTGCACAAGATGGCACAGCCTTGAAGATGATGATGGTGGTGGTGATGATGATGATGATGATGATGATGATGATGATGATGATGATGATGATGATGATGATGATGATGATGAAAGAGATAGAGACATGAACAGATACACTCACTCTCTCACACACACACACACACACACACACACACACACACACACACACACAAACACACGCAGCCACACACACACACACACAGACACACACACACACACACACACACACACACACACACACACACACACACACACACACACACACACACACACTTGATTGGGGAGACAGACTGATGGTTGCAGTAAGGCTGTATTCTTGACTTTGCATTGCAGGCAAAATCCGCAACGAGATGATGGACACCGAGACGGAGAAGACTCCTCTGCAGATGAAGCTGGACGAGTTCAGCCAGCAGCTGTCCAAGGTGGGTCCTCCTGCTGTCTGACCGACTTCAAAACTCAAGTCCCTGAAGGGTCTTTCTCCACCCTTGACTGTGTCCCTGTTCTGCCATTCTCTGCTTGTTTGAGGCTACCTCTCTTAGAGTCTTGCCGGACAGGCTGTCCATCTACGTTATAGGAACGTAAGACTAAGAGTTAATGCATAGAATGTAGAGTGAGTGGTTGCAGTAAAATGGCACAATGTAAGGTATCTGTACTGTAGAGTGGTCACTGTGATACCTCTTTCTGCAAGTATTCAACTCTCATTTTGCCATCATTCCAACGTGATGTAGTGTTTGAGATTACAATAATCATTACTTTAGTTAAGCTATCTCGGCAAGTATGGAGTGGATATCTCATGAGATATTTATGCCTGAAGTACCTTGCTGGGCTTTTGGTTTTCAGTAGTTGTATATTTACACTGTGCGGTATTGAAAATAATCATGAATGTATTTGCCCTCCCCTTTTTGTAGGTCATCAGTATCATCTGTGTGGCTGTGTGGGCCATCAACATTGGCCACTTCAACGACCCTGCCCACGGTGGATCCTGGCTCAAGGTAGGATTGTGGTATTATTCTCATTATGATTCAAAGTAACAACACTTATCTTTCCATCATTAGAGAGAGCAGGGCTATTGTAAGGATTTGACCTTATAGAAACATTTTCTTTTCTTTTCTTTGCTGAAGACTAAATAAAAATGTTCATGCCATTTTCTGTTTTACCTGTGTAAATCTCCAGTATCTACTGCTCAACTAAACTGTCACCAGTGCAGGCAACTTTTCGAAAACATGACATGTTCATGTTGGGTACTTGGTCAGTAGTTAATGCAGTCAGTGTGGGTGTGGTGAAAGTGGAAGGAATAGATGGAAGGGACTTCAGGGTGTCAGACATGGGCACAGATGACAGGATGTAGAAGAGTCACATTGATTTGTTGTTGTTGTTGTTGGAGCTGGCAGTTGACAGTCTTTGGTGATAAATTTACAACTGGGGCTGGTCTTTTTTTGGAGTTGGCATGTGGTGACACTGGTGTGTTTGTGTTCCAGGGCGCCATCTACTACTTCAAGATTGCTGTGGCCCTGGCTGTGGCTGCCATTCCTGAGGGTCTGCCCGCTGTCATCACCACCTGCCTGGCCTTGGGTGGGTGTCCTCTCTAGATCTGCCTGGGCTTTCCAAGGCTTGGAATTGCCTCCATAGAGCGTGAAGCTGTGCAGTTGTCCTGATTTTCACATCTGTATTAGGGTTCTCTGAGATAATGTTTTGAGAAGAAAGATATAGAATAATGAATGGGCAGTCAATACAATGTAGAAAATAAATGTTCATTGAAGCAATCTATACCATTCTGGAATTGAAAATTTTTGTTTTCTTATCTGCTTTTCGTGAAATACTTGTAAATCATTCAGAGTTCTTATTCGAGTCCAGGAAATGCTGAAGAGTGGTAATGCATTTCAATTAATTATGTTTCTTGAGTATAGTCCTGCCAACACTGTGTGAAGCATTTGGCCCATGACTGACGGTGGCTGTGTGTGTGTGGTGCAGGCACCAGGAGAATGGCCAAGAAGAACGCCATTGTGAGAAGTCTTCCCTCTGTGGAGACCCTGGGCTGCACCTCCGTCATCTGCTCGGACAAGACTGGCACCCTGACCACCAACCAGATGTCTGTCTGCAAGGTAGGCATCCTCTCAAAGATTGGCATCATCCTCCCTCCCTCAGTTTTTGACTCACATGCGAAGCAAAAGTGAGTCTATGTACTGAGCCGTGTCGTCCGTCCGTCCGGGCGTCCGTCCGTCCGTCCGTCCGGGCGTCCGTAAAAAACTTAAACGTTGGATTTTTCTCGGAGACTATTAAGTCTATCAACACCAAATGTGGCATGATGGTGTATGATGACAAGGCCTCAAAAAACATACATAGTGACTTGACCTTGCTTCAAGGTCAAGGTCACAGGAGCCATAAATGTGGTCTCAAAAACAGTCATTTTTCACATTTTCCCAATTTTCTCCCACGTTATTGAGAATGGCGACCTTAGCTACAAGTGGTATATAGGTCAAAGCAAGCCCTATCTTTTGATACCAGTTTGGTTGACCTTGCTTCAAGGTCAAGGTCACAGGAGCATTTCAAAGTTGGATTGTATACATATTTTGAAGTGACCTTGACCCTGAACTATGGAAGATAACTGTTTCAAACTTAATAATTATGTGGGGCACATGTTATACTTTCATCATGAGACACATTTGGTCACATATCATCAAGGTCAAGGTCACTTTGACCCTTATGAAATGTGACCAAAATGGGGTGGTGAACCACTAAAAGTGACTATATCTCATGGTAGAAAGTGCCAATAAGCACCATTGTGCTTCCTATGTCTTGAATTAAGAGCTTTGTGTTGCATGACCTTGGATGACCTTGACCTTGGGTCAAGGTCACATGTATTTTGGTAGGAAAAATGTGTAAAGCATTTCTTTGTGTATGATGTCATTGGTAGGTTTAGTTGTTTGACCTTGACCTTGAAGGTCACCTGAAGGTCAAGGTCATATAAAGGTCAAGGTCAAGCATGTGAGTCGTATGGGCTTTGCCCTTGTTTTATCTGAACATCAGAGAGTGCAGCTTTGTTCATCTTGAAGTTGTGGTGTCTGAAAAAAAAATTACCGGGCGCATTGCTTACACTAGGAACCTGGTAAGATCTTGAAAGGAATAGGCTGGTGTCAACATGTGTCAACATGATAAAAGCAGATATGTAAAGGCAGGCAAATGTTGACACATG
>JAWQFJ010002398.1:53245-78245 GCA_034096865.1 Theodoxus fluviatilis
TTACCCACACCCTTGATTAGAAGGACTGAGCTATCTTGTGTGATGGGGGTGGAGGCAAGGCTTGATGGTACAAGGGCCCAGGCATGAGACAAAATCGCCGCTGCTTTCCACAACTTTATTGTTACCCATGGGTATAGGAGCTGCGGGCTGGTCCCAGGCCGGATGGTAATGGCCTAGACCAAACCCAAGACCATGGTGGCAGTGGTCTCTCCCCCAGATGGGATGGGGGTCTCTCTCAACCTGCCGACAGTCCCTCCTTATCAAAGAAATGCGCGGACCTCAGAGGAGCCAGGCTTGGGATCGGCGGTGGTGATCTCAGCCTGTCTCTGGGTTGTGTTTTCCTAATGATAGAAAAAGGCTCATTACTGCCTTATACTTACGCGAAATTATTCACACCAAGTGTTGCCTCGATAGGCATAAAAAAGTCAACCGAATGAATATTGCACCATTGCAATCAGATGTCTTAATTTAGAGAAAGCATCAAATTTGTCTCTTGTATCTAACAATTTAGGCATAGCGCGCGAGAACGACAGGAGGGAACTGTCATCGGTCACATGTCAAGTTCAATTAACAAACAATAAGGAAAGGCCACTCTGGACCCTCCCGGACTGATAAGCTACATAGTAGGCTGGTCTTACAACATATATAACATGGGCATCTGAGACAGGATACATGATAGAGGGAGAAGAGAGGGGAACAATGCAATGTGGGGGGGGGGGGGGGGGGAGGGGGAGAGAGAGAGAGAGAGGAGAGAGAGAGAGAGAGAGGGAGGGAGAGAGAGAGAGAGTCAGTCCATGTAAAGACTTCGGGCTTCACTTCACCCGGTCACACTTGTTTTTCACTCCATCACTGTAGGCTGCAGTAGATGCCAATTCATGTCTGCAGATTTGGTCCAAGATGTCACATCTGCAGTTTTCTTTAACTCTTAAGTTCTTGTAAGTCATTCATGTGTTTCATTCCCCAGTCCTGTAAGGATTACGCAATTTGCAGAAAAAATCAGTCAAGTAACAGCCACGTGGGGTGGGCGGCTATGGGCCGTACAGAACTTAGCAGAGTGGGCGGTAATGGCAGTACAGAACTTAGCAGTGAGCGGTAATGGGTGGTACAGGATCTTAAGATTTAAATAATTTCAACACATCTTTTAGTGATAGGGACAAAACCACCCACCCTACACCCATACCATTCAATCCACCCCTGCCCCCCCAAAAGAAAAATAATCAGGCAAGAGACAAGAAAGTTCAGTTTATAAAATCTGACATGCAAGCTTTTTAAATGGTGTTTGTGTCTCTTTATCTCTTAGGGGGTGAGGTTAAAGTTGGTGGAATAATACATTTTTTCAAGAGCAAAAATGTTTGTCAGGAAAGTGTTAAAATTCGTCCCAAGATGGATCATCCAGCTTGGTGTTGTAGTTGTGCATTTCCCTGGAGAGCAGTATCTTCCTTGACCACTTGGCACAGATGGTTCTGGCCGACGACAACTTCTCCACCATTGTGGCTGCTGTTGAGGAAGGTCGTGCCATCTACAACAACATGAAGCAGTTCATCCGCTACCTCATCTCCTCCAACATCGGAGAGGTGGTTTGGTGAGTGCCTCCACCCTGCTTTTCCTGGGATTTTGATGAAGCCCATAGCTGTATCTCCATCCTGTCTTTCCAACATCATCCAAGGCTGATCATGTGAAGTAAGGAGCATGGTTACATTGGTTTGAGCTGGTTCATGATTTTGTGTGCACTTCAGTAAATTACATCACCTCACTCTTCAAGTCTTGAGGGATATTTGCCACACTCTTAAACTAAAGAATGTGAAGGGACTTTTTGTGGATGTGTGAGGCGTTATTCTTTCAATGCGCCTTTTTTCCTGATTCTTTTCCTTTGTTAAAAAGTAAAGAAAGAAAAACAAAAAATTGTCCCCGCAGACATGCTCTAGCTTTGTGGTCCCTGTGCAGTGGCTGCAAGCCAAGTGACACCCTTGCTGCGTGTGCCTTGCAGCATCTTCCTGACTGCTGCCCTGGGCATCCCCGAGGCGCTGATCCCAGTGCAGCTGCTGTGGGTCAACCTGGTGACAGACGGCTTCCCCGCCACTGCCCTGGGCTTCAACCCCCCAGACCTGGACATCATGAAGAAGATGCCCCGCTCCCCCAAGGAGGGCCTCATCACTGGCTGGCTCTTCTTCCGCTACATGGCCATTGGAAGTAAGCCGTCCTGGTGTCCCGGGTCCAGTTGTGCTCACAGGATGTAGTCTCTGTGGTGGTGGACTTGTTTTGTACGTAATACTTTGACGTGTCATGTTCCAAAACGGATGCAGGTGGAATTATGTGTGGTGTCATATCCTATTAGTAGACAAATATCCTCATAATCAAACCTCATCGATGGATAATCTGAGATGTGGCGGTCTGGCATACACATAATTTCCTTGCGTGCTATAAGCTCATCTCGGTATGGAACGAGTTAGAGATGTGCTGTAAAGTTACAAACACCCTGAGAAACAATGGGCTGCTGGTATTTTTCAAACGTTCTTTGCCACCAAGTAGTATTGCTATTTAACTTGAGGATCATACAGTGATTGGACTCTTTCCTGACAAGAGATGACTATAAATGCCTTGACTGTGTAACCTCTCCTGACGAGAGATGACTGACTATAAATGCCTTGACTGTGTAACCTCTCCTGACGAGAGATGACTATAAATGCCTTGACTGTGTAACCTCTGCTGGCGAGAGATGACTATAAATGCCTTGACTGTGTAACCTTTCCTGACGAGAGATGACTATAAATGCCTTGACTGTGTAACCTCTCCTGACGAGAGATGACTATAAATGCCTTGACTGTGTAACCTCTCCTGACGAGAGATGACTATAAATGCCTTGACTGTGTAACCTCTGCTGGCGAGAGATGACTATAAATGCCTTGACTGTAATCTCTGTCATTGGCAGACGTATGATAAATTTGTCTTAGCTCCCCACCATTCGGCCCCTGCGGGTTGGGAGTGAGAACAGACCCACTGCATCTCTCTAAGCGATTCGTAAGAGGCGAATAACTAGGGACATCGTAACATGATTTGTTCTTACTGTACTCTTGTGATGTTCATGCTCAATGGCCTTGCATAGCCTGCAGTGGCTGATAGGCTGTAAAACTCCGTCCAACCATCATCCAACCTCACCATTCATTTTAATGCTCAATTGTAGGTTTTGACGTTACCCAGAAAATTCTTAGAGGCACAACTGTCAGTCTAAGAAGATGTGTTGGTGAAAATGTTGCTGTTTTGTTTTGGCAATTCCAGGCAGAATGTATTGTTTCTTTTTGGTGGCTGTAGTCAGGACTGGGTAAAAGTTATAGTGGTTTTGAGGTATATTGGCACTGTGCCTAAGTCTCTCTGTGACACTGTTATGAATGTTTGCTTTCTGTCTGAATGATGGTGATGTGATGATAGTGGTGGTGGTGGTGAAAATCGTGATGGTGGGGATGATGATGATGATGATGATGATGATGATGAGGAGGAGGAGGAGGAGGAGGAGGAGGAGGAGGAGGAGGAGGAGGAGGAGGAGGAGGTGATGATAATGATGGTATTGATGATGATGATGATGCAGAAAATGATGATAATGGTGATGGTGGTGATGATGATGACTTTGCTTTCAGTCTACGTGGGCTGTGCCACTGTGGGCTCTGCTGCCTGGTGGTTCATGCTGTACGACAAGGGCCCCAAACTGAACTACTACCAGCTGGTACGTCCCTCCTCCCCGCACCATCTCCCCCCACTGGCCATGGAAACATGCCTTGCACTAGAAACGCATTTGTCTGTATGCTGATGTCAGGTGAAGAATGGATGTGAATATAATGTAACTTATCAAAATCCATGCAGAAGTTTGCTACATGAGAACATTTTCTTGAAAATAATGTTGTTTTAATTCAGTAAAGGTGTGAATGTCTTGCTTACTGATTTTTCAAAATGAGATCATATCCTAGTTGACCACTGATACCCACCCTCATTGCACAGTGTGCAAAATTCAGTTTGGAAGCAAGCCTCAGTCATGGAGGCAGACGTGAGTCTGTTGGAGGGGGGGGGGGGGGGGGGGGGGGATGCCACCTCGATGCCTAACTGTCCACTGCCCTTCCAGACTCACCACATGCAGTGCCCTGCCGAGCCGAAGATGTTCCCAGGAATCGACTGCAGTATCTTTAATGACCCCCACCCCATGACAATGGCCCTCTCAGTCTTAGTAACCATTGAAATGCTGAATGCCCTCAACAGGTAAATCCATTGTTCGGTTTGTGCTGGTGTCCCATCCTGTCTTGATGCATTGGGGCCGTTGTGCTGCTGCAAGCTAATGAAAGCTGACCCTTCTGACTTGCATTCTTCTGAAGAAACTGATACAGATGGGTTTGAATATGATAATTGATGGAAGTCTGTCAGGTAATCTCATGTGGAAAAAAAGCAAAATCGAAGTTGTAAATAAAATCAGGGGGTTATGTACCAAGAATGCGAGTCAGAAGAGTTACTTGTCAGGAGGCTTGCTGTGGCTATGCCCAGATTCAAACACCATCCGACCCGACCCTCTCCTCTCCTCTCCTCACGATCTCAAATCAGTTCTCCCTGACATGGCAGTCCATGCTCAACACAGGAATGCTTCAGTTTCTCCCTCCCTCAGAAACCAGCTTGGTGTTAGCTGCAGGACGGCAGAGCTTGGCTAAGCGAAATAGTCTTCAGAGCCTGCCTGCTCACCCACTGGCCTCATCTGTCACAGTGCCTGCCAGTTCATGTTCCTCAGGTGTAGTGGAATTTGTCACAGTCTGAGGGCAGACGGAGGGTGGGATGGCAGCAGGCTGGGCAGTCCATGGGGTTTTCTCTCGGCATCATCCCAGGTCAGGGGCTGTCCAGTCATCCAGATCATCTGGTGCCTGGAAGCTGGGGCGAGGGGAGCGCAGAGCGAGCGTGGCGATGGTCCCAGCAGGGCTGCCCTGTCTTGGGTTTTACGTGCAGGGCCTCTGGTTTTGAGGAAGAAGACTGAAGGCGCATGCATTTGCTGTGATCTCCACAGACCCACAATTCCCAGTGCTTGGCCCAGGACGCGATGTTCGAGGGCGTGGACTGTGAGGTGTTCAACCACCCCAAGCCCATGACTATGGCGCTGTCCGTGCTGGTCGTCATTGAGATGCTCAACGCACTCAACAGGTAAGGTGGCCGCTAGCCCAGGCTGGCCTGCCTGCAAGCAGGAAGTGCCCACTGAGCGTGCCTTGCTGTGTGACAACCCAATCACTAAGGGGGAGACAAACTCTGTTTTCTTGATTTTTTGAGAGGAGTGTTGACCAGTGTCGTGGGACTAGTCAACCTTTCCAGCTTTATCTGCATGGAAACACGACGTGACGAGGCCAGATCAGTACAACAGGGGGGTGCGCTCTGGACTTGGCAGTCAGTCTTAGCTGCACAGCCACAAAAAACTTTGCTGTTTGCAGTGTTTTTAAATCCATAGATTTAAATTAGACTACTGTCCAATATCATCAAGGATTTCCTGTGCACTTGAATAACTTGAAGATTTATAGATTCTCTTTCCAACTGAGAAAAAAAAAGTTTGCACGGAATTTATAAATTTTTTTCTTCCGATTTGCATAGGGAAAAAACTCCTTCACTCATACAAGTGTGAGTGTTAGTAACTTCAGAGAAATTCTGACCTGGAGACTTTGCAACTGCGGACAGAGGAGGGTCCGGCTTGATGGAAAGACTTGATGCCAGCAATCAAGGCCACGAAGTAGTCTGGACCTGAAGGTCCCGGTGAGCGAGTCCAGTATGCCCCCCTTGGTGGTACGTGGTTGTTTGCAGCCTGGAACTTCCTGCATGCTGTCAAAGCCTGCCTGAATGGGCCCCCTTACCTGTGGAATGCACGCGTGTTGGGCAGTCTCGCACTGACAGGGGGGTCAACCCCCAGCCAGCCAGGGGCCCTGCGATGGGGGATCAGCGCCGCCTGTTGGTCTGGGACCGATCTCAGGCGTGCTGGCCCCCTCCTGCCTCGCCTCACCCTCCCTGCCCGTCCCACTCTGGTCTGCCCTGACTTGACTGCGGTGTCCTGCTGGTAGTGGCAGCTGGCTGTAGCGGTAGCCCCTGTGTCTAAGTAGCCATGCTTAGTCGCCTGTAGACCATTAACAAGTAAGTCGCTGTCTCGCTGTTCTGTCCTGTCCTGTGCGCGTGGTGCAGCTGAGCTGTGGGGTGCTTTCTTGCTTCCCTGTCATGCAGCTTTTCTCTGTTTACACCTCTCTCTGTCTCGATTCTCTGTCTGGTTTTGTTGGTGTGTGAATACAAGGGTTGGTTGTCTGCTTCCTCAGTCTATTGCTCATTCTGCTTCTCCTTGCTTTTGTAGGTCTTTGGAGGTCGTACTGAAGTTTGCTTCGTTTGCTCTTAATGCTACATTTTTCGATACTTGGACATGGTAGTTTGAGGAGTTGTGTGGTGGCCGTGATGGCTGAGTGGAGGACTTTGAACTCTGCCTGAACTGATTGACTCCAGAATTGCACTAGACTCGGTGGGCTAATATTTGTTGAGAGCCTTGTAACAAGGTAGTCTGCCCTTTCCACTAGCATTGACTGCCCTCTTGTGAAAGTGCAAGATGCTCCTGCTGTCATCCATGCTACCTTGCTGGTCTTCTTGATGCTTCTGTGCTTTTTGCTGAAACAAAGATGCAGTTCAGTAGTAAATTTTGTAACCAAAACTTTATTGATCCCAAGTTTTAGTCATGCAGGTGTCGATGTGTCCGTTAACATGTTTTGGTTTATTTAGACTGTCCTGATCCAATCTCACCATAAGGCCATTTACATTCTTATAATCTGCTATTGACGCATTGGATAGCCTCCCATGTGTTAGTTGTGTATTATCAGTTGTGAAGGATGTAAGGTCAGCAAGCTGTTTCTAATCCACTGGGCACACTAATAGCAGAAAGGTTAGAAGAAATCTCTATTGTCCGTCCGTAACACTTAGTGCCCCAAAACATTGCTAACTAAAAGGATGGTGTTTGAAATCATACACTTGTTATCTTAACTTCATGCTTATCAATGTTATTGTATGCTTCTATTTACCACACTCATTCAGTGTTGTCAGTAATTTATGTCGGTGCTAGTTTGCTCCTTGGTTTTTTGTTGTAAAATGAAATCCTAGTGTAAATAACACAAGTAGTATAGATGATAATATTTTGTCTTCATTCTTTATATATGAGCAAATTAATTAGATGTTTGATCAGAAACCAGGGACCTATCAATAAATGTTCAAAATTCAAAGTTGATCAGTAACCAATGATTGAAAACTTTAGTTTTTATTCATGTGTGTGTGTGTGTGTGAGTGTGTGTGTGTGTGTGTGTGTGCGCGCGCACGTGCTTGTAGACTAAGTTTGTGCGAATGTGTGCTGTGAAAGTTGTCCAACTCCATTGCATTGATGGTTTTCAGTGCGCTAAGATTCTGTATGCATAGCACTACATCTCCTGTCAAGCTGTTGAGAGCCATAACTTTTTGTAGGAACTGATGACCTCGATATCCTCAGAGTTAACATTGGTGCATTCAGTCCTAGGTAGTGATGCAGCACTGGTGCTGTGCTGTGCGGACTATCCAAGCATAGGCCTCGATCATAGTTGCCACTTCACTTGATGCCATCCACAATGAATGAAACGACAGTGTGAAGCATGATGAGTTGGCGAGCTTGACTTTTGGTACTTTTGCTAATCGATGAGGTGTGTCTGTGTGGTTGTTTTCGCTGAGTTGTTTGTCATGAAGGATCACGGTGTGTGGTGGAGGTATATGCAGAAAGGTGTTGGTGTTGTGAAGAATGTTGGTGTTGTCCTGACTGGTGCAGTAAGTACAGTGTGATGAATGTGACTGCTGTGTTGCTTGGTCGGGTGACAGTCCGTTGTGGTGTGACCTGGTGACTGACTGACTGGCTGACTGACTGACTGACTGACTGGCTGACTGGCTGACTGACTGACTGACTGACTGACTGACTGACTGACTGACTGACTGACTGGCTGACTGACTGACTGACTGACTGACTGGCTGACTGACTGGCTGACTGACTGACTGACTGACTGACTGACTGGCTGGCTGACTGACGGACTGGCTGGCTGACTGACGGACTGGCTGGCTGACTGACTATGCTGGTGGGAGTGCTGACAAGCATGCATGCCATTACAGCCTGAGTGAGAACCAGTCCCTGCTGGTGATGCCACCCTGGTCCAACAAGTGGCTGATGGGCGCCATTGCCCTCTCCATGTCCCTGCACTTCCTCATCCTCTACGTGGACGTCATGTCGGTAAGTGGCCTGTCCCTCCCTCTGTAGGGCTGCGTTGGAGTGGAGCCAGAAACCTCTGTCTCTGTCTCATCTCTCTCTTGTTCTCTTGCTCTGTCTGTCTGTCTGCCTGCCTGTCTGTCTGTCTGTCTGTCTGTCTGTCTGTCTGTCTGTCTGTCTGTCTGTCTGTCTGTCTGTCTGTGTCTGTCTGTCTGTCTGTCTGTCTGTCTGTCTGTCTGTCTGTCTGTCTGTCTGTCTGTCTGGTCTCTCTCTCTCTCTCTCTCTCTCTCTCTCTCTCTCTCTCTCTCTCTCTCTCTCTCTCTCTCTCTCTGTCTCTCTCTCTCTCTGTCTCTCTCTCTGTCTCTCTCTGTCTCTCTCTCTCCCTCTCTCTCCCTCTCTCTCTCTCCCTCCTCTCTCTCTCTCTCTCTCTTCTCTCCTCTCTCTCTCTCTCTCTCTCTCTCTCTCTCTCTCTCTCTCTCTCTCTCTCTCTCTCTCCCTCTCCCTCTCCCTCTCTCTCTCTCTCTCTCTCCCTCTCCCTCTCTCTCTCTCTCTCTCCCTCTCCTCTCTCTCTCTCTCTCTCTCTCTCTCCTCTCTCTCTCTCTCTCTCTCTCTCTCTCTCTCCTCTCTCTCTCTCTCTCTCTCTCTCTCTCTCTCTCTCTCTCTCTCTCTCTCTCTCTCTCTCTCTCTCTCTCTCTCTCTCTCTCTCTCTCTCATCCTCCCTCCTTGGCTGCCTTGCATTTGCATCCTACAGGTGTATGGGGCGTGTTTGTTAGGCCCAAAATCTAGAGAGAATCGTGAGGGCTAGGTGTTGCCTACGTTCCTCGCTCATAAGGAAGCACTCGCCGTTAAGGCAGGAGGCCAAGCAGCTCTGGAGCTCCTTCAATGCGTCCTGCTGCAGAAACCTGGATGAGCCAAAATGGCGGAGACCGTGCCAATTGGGATGCCGCTGATAGATGGCAGTGCCTGTAATGTGCTTCTCAGGGTTTGAGAAAGGAAAAGTGTATGTACACAGAAGTATTTGCTGTTTGAGTGTTCATTTGTATATTTTGAGGAGTAGGTGAATAGGTTATTTCTGGACACACACTGCAGAAATTTTTTTAATCGCTTGCAAACACACAACACAGTATACGTATGCTCTATGAATTATGTCCCTTGAATTGATCAAAATGAAATATTTTCCACAAAATTGTCTACAGTTGAACCCAGGTTGCTTTTTTTTCGTGAAAAATTTCCTATGCCATTCGATGTGACACCATGGTGTGTTCTATGAAGTGGAAAAATTGATGTGATATCTGCATTGTCAGTTATTTTGTATATTGGCAACTTCTTCACTGACTCTGGCGCCAAGACGCAGCCATGTTCTTCCGCCTTGCCAGTTGATGAATGACCGTTTTTTTTAGCTGTAGGAGCATCTCACTCTCCCATGACTAGCCATCGAGGGAGAATCTCAAGATTTTGGGCCCAACAAACGCGCGAATAAAAAGGTTTTTTTAGCAGGGAATTGAGGATTGCTTGTTTTTTGTGGTGTTTTTGTGTGTGTGTGTGTGGGGGGGGGGGGGGGGGAGGGGGGGGGGGGGATGGGGGGGGGATGTTTGCCTTTTGTTTATAGTCTGAAAAATGTATTTTTGTAGTCTTTTTTAAATGTGTTTATCAATGAATGGAAAACTGTTTTTAGCGTTTTATTTTAGAAATGTCTTTGCACAATTTTAAAAAAAAATCCTATATAGTCTAAGTGACCAATGTTGATTATTTTTCAATTGTGTCTTTATTTATCACATCCAGTGAATTTCTCATGAGTAATCAGACACTGAGTCACCTGACCTCCTGCAATGTTGATGCTCTATGCGGTGTTGTGAGGTGCGTGTTTTCTGTGTTGCAGGTTATTTTCCAAATCACTCCTCTCAACCTGGCAGAGTGGGTGGCCGTGCTCAAGATCTCCATCCCAGTCTTGATACTGGATGAAACTCTAAAATTCGTTGCCCGCAAATTCGCAGATGGTAAACATTGGCTTTCTGAACTGTCTCTCCTTGTGCTTGTGTGGGCAGTGTACCTGGGGGTAGCCTATAAGACCCTTTAATGATGGCTTACCCGGTAGATGAGTGAGCCTTCCTGTACCTTCCTTTTCTTTTTTCTCCTTTTTTCCTCCCATTTTACTTTACCCCCTGCCACCCTCCCCCTACCTGCCTTCCCCACCTCCCCTCTTTCTTTCCTTCCTAGTTCCCACCTATCATCTGTTTCCATCTTTTCTCCAGCCCTCTTCCTCTTCTCCCTTACCCCCGATGCTAACAACCCCCTGCACCCCAAGTGGCCCCCTCCCATAGGCACCCCCCCCCCCCCCCCCTTCCCTACAGGATGCACATTGCTGTGAATGGCACAGAAACTCTCCCTGGGGCCTGCTCCCCCTCACCACTTCATCTTTCCTGTTGGGGAAGTGCTTAGCTGGTTTGCAATGCTTTTTCTCCATGGTTTTGTTTTGTGCGCCTGTAGTTTTTTCATAAATTGTTTTGTTTGTTTGTTTTCTCAAGTGGGATACTTATTGACTTGGCTTTTGAACTCCCCACCCCCACCCCCCTCCTCTTTGTTTTGCTTCATTCTTATCCCACGTTCCCAACAATCCAACCCATCCCCAACCCTGTCATCCCCCAAGTTTGCCTTCTTTTCTCTCTCCCCCCCCCCCCCCCCTCCTTTCTCCCCTCCCTCCTTTTCTCCCCCACCCCATCTTTTATCATAGAAATAAATTGTTTGGATGAGTTATTACAAGTCAGCGTGTATTTACAATAAGTGTGAAATTGAACACACCCTTGTTTTTGTCTGCTTGTTATTTTCCTATCTTGTGATAGACTTGCATTTCTTCCCCTGCCCTTCTCCCCCCATCCCCTTCTCCCCCCATCCCCTTCTCCCCCTATCCCCTTCTCCCCCCAATCCCCTTCTCCCCCCATCCCCTTCTCCCCCCATCCCCTTCTCCCCCCAATCCCCTTCTCCCCCCAATCCCCTTCTCCCCCAATCCCCTTCTCCCCCCAATCCCCTTCTTCCCCCATCCCCTTCTCCCCCCCATCCCCTTCTCCCCCAAATCCCCTTCTCCCCCACATCCCCTTCTCCTCCAAATCCCCTTCTCCCCCCCAATCCCCTTCTCCCCCCCAGCCCCTTCTCCCCCCATCCCCTTCACCCCCCAATCCCCTTCGTCCCCCATCCCCTTCTCCCCCCCAGCCCCTTCGCCCCCAAATCCCCTTCTCCCCCCATCCCCTTCTCCCCCCATCCCCTTCTCCTCCAAATCCCCTTCTCCCCCCAAATCCTCCTTCTCCCCCCAAATCCCCTTCTCCCCCAAATCCCCTTCTCCCCCAAATCCCCTTCTCCCCCAATCCCCTTCTACCCCCAATCCCCTTCTCCCCCAAATCCCCTTCTCCCCCAAATCCCCTTCTCCTCCAAATCCCCTTCAATCCCCTTCTCCCCCCAATCCCCTTCTCCCCCTAATCCCCTTCCTCATTGAAACCTTTCTCAGTGAACCCTTTCTCAGCGACCCCTTTCTTTCCCCCATGCCATGTGGACTTTGATCTGTGATTGTGGCTGTAGAGCAAGTGTGTGGCGCTCTCCCCCTGAGTTTGCTTGTCATGTGGAGCTCTGGAGTGGGCGTGTTTGGGCTGTGTTGCTCTTGGTTCACAGTAGCACGGAATGGCCTAGGATGGCAACTTATCATTGATAACCAGAAGCACTTGAGTAACTTTCCTCGCTGGATGTGCTGCGTTGAGTGCCTGCGGAGGTGATGCATTATTTGGCATTGAGTGGTCTGTAGCTCATAGGTGGTAAGTGCTTGTAACAAGTTGGTCATATTCTGTTGCACAGTAATTTTCCAGTCATTTCCAATCATTTTTCTGTGCATGATGTAATGAATCTATGGGGTATGCTTGTAATGTAAGTATATTAATTAATTAGTTTTTGATGGATTTTGGACATGTAACTGTTCACCTGTGTAGATAACCAGTTCGTTAGTATTGTGTGTCTCTCACTCTGGGTGCCGTTTGAATAGACGCTGTTGTTTTATTTGTGTCCTTAGTTGTTTTGCAATGGCAAATCATTGCAAGAATGGTGATGATGCGGGGAAAAGTATTTTTTACTCCTGTTAAGCTGCCCAGTGTCTTCTAGAGATGTTGGCTGTTTTAGCATTTTGTGTGTTGTCATGCTGGCAGATTTCATGTGAGTGGTTTTCACTCGTTCCAAAAAAGAAAGAAGATTGGAAAATGTAGACAACAATTAAAGCAACTTTGCAAGAGCTCTCAGATGAATTTCAAACTGATGATTGGTTGAACTTATATGCAAAATGCATACATATATTCCTACCTTGAAATGCTGTTGAAATGTGAAGGAGTGAAAGAAAGCATTCTGCTCGGGTACAGGGTGTAAATATTGACCAAAATGATCATGCAGATGCATGAATTCCAAGGACGTTTATAGAGCATACAGGTGTACAGGAGAGGAATGGATCAATAAGAGTTATCACATATAACTCCAGTTGCCTAAGAAGAGGCATCATGTTGCATTGAGTCTGCACAGTCTGTGCTGAAGGGATCTGCATTCAGCTCTGCGGTTTGCAGTGGTAGGACTCCATGTTTGTAGTGGCTGTAGTGTGGTAAAGGCCAAGTGTAAAAGCAGAGTGTAAAGGCTGCCAGGTTGCAGTGGACAGGCATGTCATGAATTCAAGACAGTCTCTGCCCTAGTGCAAGATAACAGTTGCAATACAGTGACAATTATAAAGGTGTTGTTCCACATGACTTATACAAGACGTAAATGCAGACCAACAAAAAAATTGCTTGCAGTGAATTAACCAAGCTGTAGTTTGCAATGGAAAAAGACTTGCAGCGCAGACTACCACCAGTGAATGGAGTTATTGCGCATGAACCGTAATAATTCAAAATCATCTGTTATTTCCCATCATGTTTCCGAACGTCATGCCTTGCAGTTAATTTATTAGCATGTACATTGGTTCATTCCTTGGTTGTTGTGATCACCTAAGTGCAGCAGAAAAGTGTGCACTTAATACTAACAGACCAGCTTTGCCCAGAGTCATCTCTATGTTTTTCATGGTAGATTTTCCCCCCTCCTACAAAAAATTTAGAACCTGGTCAGGCTCTTGACAACAAATAAAACCATTGCATCCTGAATAAGTAATACTTCATCAAAATTTGTAATTTTAAATTTGGCTTTAGAATTGTTGTCAGATAATTAAAAACTATAAAAAAAATAGTATTTATGTGTGAATTTTCTTAATGAAAATTGTACTAACCCAGACTGCTACATTGCACATTATTCTTCATATTTTTTTAAACACATATCCATGAATTTTGCATTTGTACATATATTCATTCTTTGATATTGTTACATCCTCACTTTGAAGGTTTTTACTAATTACTGTCATAGACCATTGAGTGGATTCATTAATTTACTTTTCATGTGAAAGAAACAATCGACACCTTGTAGCAGTTGTAAAATGGAGCTGATGAATAGATTTTAATTGTGATGTTAATCTGTCCCAATATTGCGTCGAGTTTCCTTTTTCATTCTTCCTGTCTGTCTGCCTGTAAATAAGTCCCATCTCTTCCCTCCTGCCCTCCTCCATCTCCTCTCCCGTCTCCTCCACTTGCTCCTCTGTCATTTCATCATCTTTTGTCATGAGACGAAACCTGTAGACCTGGGACCGTTTAACCTCCACCTGTGTACAAAGTGCATTTCTGCATGTGCGAGTTCTTGTGAAACTTTTACTGAAATAAAGCTGTCAACTTGTGCCCAGGAACTGCATGGTTTGTTGCCTTTTTCTCTGCCCTGGTCTGTGCAGCCCACTCGCTGTCCGTCAGCTGTGTGTGCGTAGCAAGCCAGCCCCTTGCAGGGCAGTGTGTGACCCCTAGGGGTCAGTGGTGGCCCCTGCATCTGACCCCCCAGTGGCCACATGGCCCCCTTTTCTCAGTCCAGTAGCAGGGAGTGAATGTGTTGCTTGGATGGTGTACACCCCTGTCACATGCTCTACCTCTAAACACTCCTCCCCCTTTCCCCTCGCCTCGCCTCCACCCCCCACCCCACCCATACCTCCCCTGGTGTTGTTTGGGCGTCGTCGGGCTTGGTGTGGGGAAAGGGTACTTAGGAATGTGTGTGGTGTGTGGGGGAAAGGTTTTCACTATGTTGTCTGTTGCAATGACCATTGGTTCGTCGTTGTATTGATGATGTTTCTCCAGTCAATGAAGAGCAGTAAAATATCCACAAACTATGCCAGTCAAGTTAGATCATCACAGAAAGAACTCTTTGAATTAAATGGCTGGTGTGTTTTTAAAAGTGTTGAGCTATATAACAGTTTTTACTCCATAAATGCTTGGATCTCTGTTGATGAAAGTATGACTACAATGACTTTTTTGATACTGAAATGATGCAAGATTTGATGACTCGTTACCCATGTTCTTGCATGGTCTTCACCCTCTCTCCCTTTCCTGCACTGCTGCTTCCGCCTTCCTCCCTCGCGAGTCTCTCGTTTCTTCCATCCTGTAGATCTTGACTTTGCCATTTTCCGTTTTCGCTCAAGCCTTTTTGCAATTTCCCTCTTTTCTCCTTTTTTTTCTAATAGCATGCACAACCTTTTTCTTTTTTTTTCAAACTTGGCTTTACTTACTAGATAATTTTTGTCACTAATTGATGTAATGAGAAGTTCTGAAAAAAAAGAGGAAGATCAGCATGAATGAGTTAAGTAGTGCCAAATTTAAATAGTGGTTTGTTGTAAAATTTAAACTGCCCTGCCTGTTGGCAGAGCACACATTTGTTTAGTAATAGTTGACTTGGTTTTTATCCTAGCATACTTTTGGTGTTGGCTGCTTGCGGTTGCAGATTTGTTCCTTTTATCCCTAATTGAAAGAGTTCTGTGGGAGCAGATCTAGCAGTAAGCACTTTATTTAGACAAAATCCCGTGCTGCATAGTACAACTGCAGAATTCAACTTGACTTGCAGACCCCGATGTATATGATTGAAGGAGATGAAAATCCCTAAGCCAGACACTCAACATGGCACTGCCGTATGTGTTGAGCATCAGGCAGTGAGGTGTCCCTTCACTTTCAAACCCCATCACTCACTCCTCTGTGGCACTGACTTGGAAAGAGTAAAATGCCCACGTGTATTATCACATCTTGCTCACTACATCCCGTCAAGCTGGCATGGCATACGGCATGGTGTAACACCAGTAAAACAAGAATGTAATTGCCACATTAACACAAAGCAAAACTCGTTTCATTCGCTGCTTGCTAACTTAACTCACTAAGAGCAGCACAACAGATCTGCCATCCAAGTTGAGGTGCTGCTACTGCGTGCAGTGGTGTGGTCTACTTGTTCATGAGAAACAGTGGAGATGCCAGCCTGAAGGGCCGCTTGAGTTGAACAGGTTGCTGCAGAGGTTTGCCTTGCTTGAAGAGTCGGGGGGAATTCCAGAGGTAGGTCTGTGACTGAAAATGTGCTTGCCCCGTTGTGAGTGTTTTTAGGAAGCTTCAATGAACTGTAGAACGAACTTCAAAGTTGTCATCGTAGCATTGTCCAGATTGATTCTTCTGCTTAGATTATTCCAGTGAGTGAGTAGGTCTTCATGAATGCGGGCTCAGCACAGCTAGCTGGCACTGCACTTGTTGAAAAGCTGGCTTACTTCATCCCACACTCGTCACCATATCAATGTTTTGTCTCGTTCTCTCCATTGGTGGAGGTTCGCATTGTGTGGTAGTGCATTTGTTGACAAGGCCACACTGGAACCACTTCCCGCTCCCCAAGGCACTTGTACATCTGCAGCTGTTGGTCTCTGTTGGTGGCACATCCACATGGGCCCTTGGTCTCCTTCAGGTCTGAATGACCTGCCTCAGTGAATAGAGTAGCTTGTAACTTCGACCATGAACGTTGCCATTCATTATGAGTGGACTTGCAACATCACATGAGGCAAAGCCTCGATGGAAAACTAGGTCACGTGAAAGGATGGAAAGCAGGCTGGATGGCATAACATGATTAACATGAGCTCATAGAGAAGGCATTGATCATTTGCTTTTCCTTGTCGCACCTGCTCAAGGCTAACAAGACTGGTACTGGTACTGATACAGCATTCAAAGTGAAAGGGGATTGTAGAACTGTGCCTGGTGGCAGTTTCGGGGCTGGCGGTCCAGACTCGCCACCACCACCGCTTCTGGCTTGCGGTTAGGAACTCGGCCTAGCAGCGTCTCCGTGCTTGCCCTGTGCTCGTCTTGCTGGCGACTCTTTCGACCAGCTTGGGTTCTGTTGTCTGTCATGCCTCGCTCGCTCGCTATTGCACTAGTGGCCAGTAGCGCCTTTGCATGTCTCTCTGTGTCTGTGTGTTCCATCTCCATCCGCCCACCGGACCGTTTTCATCACGTTGCCTTCTATGGTTTCCTTTCAGCTCCATTTTTTTCCTAACTGCATGCAGCCACCGTCTGGATCATGGACAGACCTCCCTCCCTAGATGCAAACCCGGCACTTGGCAAGTCATACTAGTGGGTAGGACCCAACCCGCAGCTGTGGCCCTCTGGCTGCGGGGTTACGGAGTCCTAGCGGTTGGGACAGGTACAATGCGGTGAAGTCTCTCTCTCTGTGACGCTGCACTGAGGCAACGCGGGCACGGCTCGCACGTGCTCTTCTATGTGTTCTTTAGAAAAAGAAAAAGAAAAAAAGACTCAGTTATTTTAGGCCTTTGGTCTCCCAGACTGTTGGTATGCGGCAATAATTAGGGTCACTCTTTTATTACTTGTAATTTTACAGATTTGCTGTAGTATTTTTGGATGCTCACTATGTTCTGGAATAAACGGGAAGACGTCGAGGAGGAAAGTCCATGTT
The DNA here is from genome assembly GCA_034096865.1 of Theodoxus fluviatilis. Taxonomy (NCBI): domain Eukaryota; kingdom Metazoa; phylum Mollusca; class Gastropoda; order Cycloneritida; family Neritidae; genus Theodoxus; species Theodoxus fluviatilis. The sequence continues at coordinate 70,353 of JAWQFJ010002398.1, forward strand.
ATATGTCCACTTTACCTGGATCTACCACAGAATGACTTGCACTACCCTGTTGCTTAGGTTCACTTCGGTAGTGAGTGCGGGTGTCGTAGTAGGTCTTACTGATGCGAGAGAGCTTTTGTAGACCTGGGTCCAGACTAGGCCGCAGCGTACATACACTCTCTATCCTCCATACGTGTTATGTCGCTCTTCCTGCGGACAATGCTGCCCGAGTTCAGTGGTGTTTGCTTCTTGATCCTGGGCGGCCCGTGTATTGTGGCCAGCCCCTAGTGCAGGTGGGCCGCACTGTTGTGTGTGTGAATATGCCCCCACCCAATTGGCTCCTACCTCAACCTGCGTGTGGATCCACCTGCACCTTGGACATGAATGGTGGGTTCACGTCCATCACCCCCACTCCCCTCCCACTCGCCTCCTGCCCGCCTCTTCGGCCCCTCGCTGCTCCTGCCGCGAGACTAACACGACGATCCTCCTCCTCCGCCCTCTCCTCCTCCTTGTCCTTGACACTGATGATGACGACAGTGATGATGGTGATGACGACTTCGGTCGCCAGCCAACCTGCCAACCCGTCCCAACAACGAACCTGGAAGGAAGCCCCCACCACCACAACTCTTCTTGCTCCATCTTTCAGAGTTCCCACACTTGTTTTGAGCGGGCAGCGTCGACCTTTGACCTTAGCTTCCACAGGTGTGCTGCTTCCCTGCCCCGATAGCAGAGCCAGGCCCACAGCGCTGCGCACTGCTACGCCCCCCCAGCGCGCCAGCCATGATCCTGAAACTTGTCCCCCCTCCCCCCCCACCATCTGCAACTGCTGTCAGACCTGGCTGCCCCCTGGCCGCTGGGCCACCCCTGCTGGCCACCCCTCTGGTGCTAGAAGGGGCAGCAGCAGCGGTGTACGATCAGTCAGTCAGTCTAGCCAGTCAATCTAGTCGTACGTGTCTAGCGAGCTAGGCTAGGCTAAGCTAGGCTAGGCGTCGCCGGTTCGGCAAGCCGTATCTAGCTACAGCTCTCTCAGCGCGTAGTCCAGTGGTGTGCATGCGGCTGTAGCTGTGTAGCAGTGACGTAGTTTCTTAGAGCTGTGGTAGAGTAGTCGTGTCGTCTGCTCTGTAGCTTTCATCTGTCTGCAGCAGCACTTTATTTTGTGGATTTTTTTCTCTTTCTCTCTCTCTCCTTTTCTTTCTCGCCTTTCATTTTTATTCTCTTTGCTTTATTGTGTTTTGGCTAATGTGGTGGGTTTTTTCCCCCCTGGAATTTCATAACCGGAAGAAATTTGACTTTGCTATCTCACAAATTTGAAGTGTGATAACTTTTTTACTTGCTGGGTAATTGCTGCTTTTTTTAGGGGTGCTTACTTTTGGTTTTGGGTTTCCCCCCTCGCTGAATTAAACTTTGGTACTTGTTAGAAATATCATCAGGCATTTAGCAAATGATACTTTTACCTGTGTAGGACCGTCGTGCTGTTTGTCATGATCATTTATTTATTTACTTATTATTTTTAACTCCCTGTTCCACGGGCAGAACATTGATGTTCTAACCCTCCGCTTTTCCAGTGCCAGTGATTGCCGTTGATCCACACTGGAAAAAACGAGTCTAGACTGGTGGCCGGCAGCTGAGCTTCTAGAGCTGTGTTAGCTGTGTCTAGGGGGTGCTGCCTTTGCCTTGCCGCTTTGTGTCAGGCTGGCTGACTGAGTCAGGAGCAGATTAACAGGAGAGATGGTTGCTAAGGCGGCCCTGTCTTCTAATCTCGTTGCCCTTGCAAGTGACGTGTGCGGTAGTAGAGCCCCAGTGGGAGACGTGGCAGGCTTTGATGGCCACCTTCTTTGATTTGGACTCTGCGTGAGGCGAGACTTCCTATGGTTTCCGTCTGCACCCTGTCCTAGTCCTGTCCCCGTTCTTGCCGTCTGGTCTTCTAGTTTTACCCTCCCATCTCCCTGCTCTTCCCCCCCCCCCCCCCCCCCCTTTACTGTTTGCCATAGTTTTTTGCAGCAAATGGACATCCCTTTTCCAAAGAAAATGCCAAAAAAAAAAGTTTCATGATTTGGAAAAAAAGGAGGGCTAAGGCGGGAAGAGACAGAGAGAAAAACAGTGAGGTGGACTTATGTGTCATCTGTTTGAATCGAATTCCCTCGATCCTTTCATTTTGTGACCACAGGTCGAGTTTGTTTTTTCTTATCTTGATCTTTCCTCTCCTTCCATGCATTTTTTCTCTCCAAGTTTTCGATCTAGTATTTCTGTATATCATTGGACGCCTGGTTCTGTGTGTGTGCGTGTGTAAAGTAGCTGAAGTTGAACGTCGTGTTCCGGAGGTTTTTATGTCTTAGACACCAGTGGTACCGCTGTGTTTCTGCCATAATGAGTCTTTTTATCACAGATATTTCCCTAGCCTATATCACGTGTGCCGGGAAGTTGCTGATCCTTGACTCATTGCTGTTTTCCCCTATTTTTTAAGAAAACAAAGATCTTAATTAAATTATTTGTGTGTGACTATTGCCTAGAAGTAGGAAGATTTGATTGCTACATTGCAAGTTGGTAATCATGATTTGTCATCGTAATTGTTTTTGCGACAGTTTTGCCAACAAGACTGTATGCCCACAATGTCCCAGTCTAATTTACATATATGCATATTTATATAACTTAATTCCTTCAGCGTGTGTGATTCCTGTTCAATGAGGTAGAATCTTTGATCACAAAGTGTACAGTGTTGCGAACGTACTTTAGCCGATTGTAAAAGTTGGTGGAAATCAAACCTCCTCTCATACCTGGATTTTCTATATTTCCCTTGTTACATCATTACGCAGCCTGATCATTCCACAGGTCCTGAAGGGAGTCGTGTTTTCTCAAGTAGGGGAAGGGGGTACACAGACAAATGTTGCCTGCAAAAAGGCTATAGAAGCGGACAGCACGTGATGCGAGTAAGGAGTAGATACCTACTGAACGAACGTACCACGAGAAAGATTTTGTCAGACAATAATAAGGAAGCATTGCAGGTGGCAGCAGGATTTTGTCAGAAAGATGGCTTTGGAAACAAGAATAGGGTTCTTCCTCACAGGAAAGATGCGAGACTTGAGATCAACTTGTTTCGCTGTGAGTGTGAAGCACTGCAGTGTTATACACATTTGAAGGTACAAGTGAGGAGAGCGGATTGGCTGTAAATCCTACTTTGCACGCGATAGAAAGGAACGAGGCGGTAAATAGAGAATGTAGATAGAGACGTGTGCTGCCGAGAGATAGGCGAAGAGAGGAAATACTAGGCGGTTGAAGAGAAGCTGATCTCGTATCTTCTTTGAAGAAGCAATGCATCGAAAGTCAGAAACAAAACTGTGTGTGAGGTTAAAGGGGTAGGCGAACGAGAATCTAGTTGGTGTAGTGCCAGCGTCTGGAATAATTATTACCCTTTTCGGGTGGAGACAAAAATCCAAGGAAGCCAGGCCTATGATTATGAGGGTAGAAGGGGAGATTTCCCCGTCGTGGAGGCCGGACCGTACCGCGCAGTGTAGACTAGGCAGCCTGGGCACGCCATGTGGCCAGACTGCAGGTAGAGGCTGGCCGTAGACAGGCGAGTAGCACGCCCGTGTCCGGGACTCGGGGAACCCTGGCCCCCAGTACTCCGGCACGCGGTGGGACCGTGGACCTGGGGTGTGGTCGGGCTGACTGAAATGACCCTATTTGTACATTTTCCTATAGAATATTAAAGATGATTTTTTCTATCCAATTATTTCGGTTGATTTATTTCTCTGAGTTTGATTCACTCGCTCTTTGCTTTATTGTGGTAGTGAGAGAAGGTAGAATAATTTACGTAGTTTAGGTAGTATTAGGTAGAAGTATGTAGAGTCTGTTGTAGTCATGTAACTGAGGAAGCTGATTTAGGCTTGCAATGACGTTGGAGACATACCAGATCAACTGAAGTGGCTGTAAAATACATCACTGGTGTTTAGGGGCAATCGGTTGACTGCATTGAATTCATTCGTCTCTCTCTCTCTTCCAATCTGAAAGACAATGTACCTGTACCTGACTGGTATGTTATGGAATATCGTCCACCATGCATGCAGCAAAGGAAAGTCTCTTTTCTGTGTTCATTCCTCTTGAACGACCACAAGGGAACTCAAAAGTATAACTGAAATGTGGTTTTCACACAAAAATTACATGTGTGAAGGCTTGATCACCATCCATGGACCTTCGACATGGAACTCGGATGGCACACAAAGAACAACACCAGGGTAAGAAAACGAAGAAGATTTACTAAGGAGGAAAAGTCAGAATTACACATGGACAACAAAGACACTCACAAGAAATCACAGGAAGGGCAGTGAACTCTGCTGGCAAGGGAAGCAACCCTAGTTTGGCGGGCATGTGCAAAGAAAATGTTGGCTCTACCAAGTACCCTGCAGAGCAGGTTCCCGTTCTACTGTCCAGTGAGCCAGGTTCTCCCCAAGTCCAGCCAGCCTTGTATCAGTGGTGACGACATGGAAAAATCAGTCCAATGAAACCAGACTGCGGAATTCTCTGTCCTGGGTAAACAGGCTGCACAACATTGTGGCACTTGTCAGTGTCACTGCAAAGCGTTCCACAGTTCCCTATCATGAAGGAATTAGTTATCCAAATACTAGGGCTGACGCTCAAGCCATGTTGACTTGTAAATGTCCTGGGTACAAGAGCAATGGGCAAGCATGCATGTTCGCTATGCACTTACAGCATGGAAGACACATCGCTGATAATTCATTGTCACTTAAATCAACGATCATTGTCTGAGAGCGAGGTATGTACAAACAAATACACAGAGAGTGCGAAGGAATATCTGCTCCTTCCCCACAAAATATGAACAATTGAAAACGGAATATATCTTGTAGAACAAAGTATCCCAGCTGTGATTTTTTTTTAAATGTCAGAGATTTCTGTCCGAAAGTCTGAGTTGATTCATCAGAATACAAACACTCAATGATAATCCGAGATTGCCTTGTCTGATGACAGCAAATGCCTCTTCCAGAAATATCCATCGACTTTCTCTACGGCCCTATACCACATGTTAGACAATGTTACCTTGGGGTGCTTTTGGGGCACCGAAGACATAAGACTGCATGCTTCACAGAAGTTTATACACGCTCCTGTTCAGACATGTCAGTGATGTGGAGACAGATTGTGCAAGTGCGGGTGCTGATAGGCCCTGTGCAGGTGTGTGTTGTCATGGATCATTGCTCAGCAACTGCAGCAGAGACGGTGGCGGTGATATAGGATTTAGCATCTCCAGGGCCATGTATTTTGACTACTTGAGATCTTTGAAGCACCTAGAGCCTCCAAAAGTGTCATGGGTGCGTGAGAATGGATTTCTTGACTAGGTGAAACCAAAAATTTTGAGCAGACCCTTCTGTCAAGTTTTAGTGTCATGAGCTTAGAGCAGTGTGTGTCTCTTATTTCAGGGGATAACATTTTTGTGAGAAAACAGATTTCACATAGACGGTGTTACTCCCTGCGAGCGAGAGAGAGAGAGAGAGGGAGAGAGAGAGAGAGGGAGGGAGGGGGTGGGGTAAAGAGAGAGAAGGGGGGGGGGGGGGGGGGGGGGGGGGGGGAGAGAGAGAGCGCGCACAGCCTTCAGAACTGAAGGCCAGGGAGTGTGTGTAGACATCAGAGCAACAAAACCAGAGTAAAAATGTACATCTGAGTCTAGTGTCATGGTAAATATTATGTACACATGAATTCGAATAGTGTCAATCCCTCCATTTAAACAGACATAAACTGCATATTATCTATGGACCCGCGCAACAAGAAATATGCAAAGCAGATTTACACAGTACACTCGAGCTATTCCTGTACAGTTCAACGTCATTATCAGCAAAGTTAATTCTTTAAATACCTGGTACTTCGGAATTAAGAGAAAAACGAACACTGGCGCTATGCAAAAGAACACATCATGCAGATGCTATGCATCTTTTTGGTACAATTCGGCTCAGCTCTGCCCTAGCCAATTATGCATAAACGCTGTCTTTCAACAGAGCCAGGCCCGTACACACGGGCAGGCAACGCAGTGTGGTGTAGTGGGAGGTGGATGGCGCTAGACTGTTGCTGCCTGCCAAGACAGAGACCTTTATGAAAGGCGAGGAATGCAAAGCTATGTACAGGTACAGGCTGTTGCCTCGGATTTGGACCGCCCTCCATTCTCCAGGTCTGCAAGGACACACAACAAACACAATCAAATCTGGAGCCCGGAAGAATGATGGAGATATTGTAGTTTTTCTCTCCCTCACACATACACATACCGGTATGCGTGCACATGTATACACACACACACACACACACACACACACACACACAGGGACAGAGAGAAAGGGGGAGAGATTAATTTTATTCAAAGCCAGAAATACTGGCGAGAACAAATCGGAAGCAGCCTGATGGTATTTAAGATCAATTCATCATTTGTTTCCTAGTTATTGCAGTTCTGCCACCAATGTTAACCATGTGGCTACATGTTGGGTACAATTATGACAATACACTCTGCCATCAGTCTAACACCACATAGCTACATGTTGGGTACAATCATGATGTACGAGTACTTTCTGCCATCAATGTAACACCACATAGCTATATATTGGGTACAATTATGATATACACTACCATCAGTGTAACACCACACAGCTACATGTTGGGTACAATCATGATGTACTTTCTGCCATCAGTGTAACACCACATAGCTACATGCTGGGTTACAATCATGATGTACTTTCTGCCATCAGTGTAACACCACATACCTACATGTTGGGTACAATCATGATGTACTTTCTGCCATCAGTGTAACACCACATAGCTACATGTTGGGTACAATCATGATGTACTTTCTCTCATCAGTGTAACACCACATAGCTACATGTTGGGTACAATCAGGATGTACTTTCTACCATCAGTGTAACACCACATGTTGGGTACAATCATGATGTACTTTCTGCCATCAGTGTAACACCACACAGCTACATGTTGGGTTCAATCATGATGTACTTTCTGCCATCAGTGTAACACCACATAGCTACATGTTGGGTACAATCATGATGTACTTTCTGCCATCAGTGTAACACCACACAGCTACATGTTGGGTACAATCAGGATGTACTTTCTGCCATCAGTGTAACACCACATGTTGGGTACAATCAGGATGTACTTTCTACCATCAGTGTAACACCACATGTTGGGTACATCATGATGTACTTTCTACCATCAGTGTAACACCACACAGCTACATGTTGGGTACAATCATGATGTACTTTCTGCCATCAGTGTAACACCACACAGCTACATGTTGGGTACAATCATGATGTACTGGCAGCACTCTCCTCGGAGCAGCATAGCCTAAAAGATGTACATCGAGGTATCTACCTGCCTGAATGTTAGTCTCTTCTAAAAGATAACGGTATATTCTTAAGTTGGATGCACATATTTTGAAACTTTATTTTTCCTTTAGTGAGACATAGGCAGTACACTCTAAAACGAAAAAGTGTTTTTCATCCTCTACCCTGTCACAAAATGGGTATTTAAATTATCTCGTTTCATTGTGTGTGTGACATTGATTTATTCATTATTTATTCGTAATTTGAATCAAATAAAGGGATCTCTAAATTTCTTTATGATCAGGAAACACACACACACACAGGCACACACACATACACACAGAGAGGCAGACACACACACGCACGTGCAAGGAATCACACAGACACAAACACACAGACACACACACCGACTCACATACACAGACTTTCAGCAACCAGACACTCCGGGAGGAAGAGGGCAGTACGTACGATGAGACAGTTACGCAGCAGTGTTGGATGACTTGGAGTCGCCGTTGGGCGTTGCTCCGTTCTGCTGGCTGCTCTCCACCTCGCCATTGACCTTCCTGTCCTCGCCCTCCCCTGAGGTCAT
>JAWQFJ010002398.1:83245-90745 GCA_034096865.1 Theodoxus fluviatilis
TCTCTCTCTCTCTCTCTCTCTCTCATACACACACACACACATTCACTCAATATATCATCAATTTTGTATTCGACTCCATTTCAATAATCGATTCATAGCCTATCCACGTAGGTCCACAAATCATTCATCGCAGTAACTTGCACTGAAGTCGATCCTGGTGCTACGAACGCAATGATCTCAGTTCAGGAGCAGCACCTGCAATGATCTAAGTTCAGGAGCAGGACTTGCAATGATCTCAGTTCAGGAGCAGGACTTGCAATGATCTAAGTTCAGGAGCAGGACTTGCAATGATCTCAGTTCAGGAGCAGGACTTGCAATGATCTAAGTTCAGGAGCAGGACTTGCAATGATCTAAGTTCAGGAGCAGGACTATGCAATGATCTCAGTTCAGGAGCAGGACTTGCAATGATCTCAGTTCAGGAGCAGGACTTGCAATGATCTCAGTTCAGAAGCAGGACTTGCAATGATCTCAGTTCAGGAGCAGGACTTGCAAACCTAGATGTGAATCGCAGAAGCTTTCAAAGACACAGCACTTACTTTAGAAACAAAACATTGACGATGACGACGACAACAACAACTACGACAACTACTGTATCTGCTTTCCCTTTTATACCATCCTACGACTACCCATAGATAGTGCCTTTGGACTATCCAATGCCCTAGTAACGTCGATATTTCTCATCAGTGGCAAATGAACCGCAGTGAGGACGCGGACAAATCAATGGACAATTGAATGGGTAGGTCTAGTTGTACGTTTCATCCGGGGAGTGCAATCTGCAGGGGCTGGAGGGACGGTCAGGCAGCCGCCTGTGGGATAACAAGGGGCGGCAGGCAGGCAGGCAGGCAGGCAGGCAGGCAGGATGCACACAGAAGAGAATCAATAGCGAGCCTGAAGCGGCGAGCGAGAGCGCCACAGCTGGGACTGGCACGAGGCACTGAGGCAGACGGAGGCTCCCGACCTGGGGCTAGATCTACGCACAGGAGACGTGCAGTGCTGTGACATCATCATCACCACTCTCACTGCACTCAGCGGCTTCCCTCCCTCGTCTGCTTTTTACAGTGCAATCGATGGCAGCGTATCAGTCAAGCTTAATGGCCTATAACTGACACGAGTGTGCGATGAAGTCGTTCTGAAAGCAATCCGTGGCAATGCATCCCTGAGTGTTGCAAGAAGGCAGAGGGACCACTCCAGTCTGTCCATCCCAAAGGATGCCTCCAATGGGAACAACTGCAGCTGTGCCTGGGTTTATGGTTTCCATGTTTACGTTGTCACGGTCCTTCGGTTTCACCTCGATGTTCAACACCAAGGGAGAGAGGGACATGTAGAGCCATGGGTCGCGGGCGTCAGTCTAAGGTGTTCACCTCGTTGAAGACAGGACATCACATGCACATTTTGCAGTAGATGTGGAAAGCACTACCGTCTAATAACATAAAAACCAGGTCAATGAAGATAATTAGCCCCAAATCATCCTATGGACACGTGTAACCCAGATAACAAGCATACGTTGGCCCAACGTTCGCTACAGTTGGCAAAAGGTTGGCAAGTCGCAGTTGGCAAAGAAACGTTGGCATCACGTTGGCCCAACGTTCGCAACGTCAACCGTTGGTTTACACGTTGGCTGTACTATAGGGCCGCTATTGCGGGATTTTATGTGAAAATTTCTTAAGGCCATTTTGATTCTTTTGTCTTGAAACGCCTAAAAAACCATAAAATATGTGTTACCTTTTTTTGAAAAAAAAACACGAAAAAGTTTCTAAGTTAAAAAAAAAGTAACACGAATTTTATGGTTTTTTAGGCGTTTTAGGACACAAGAATAAGAATGGCCTTGAGAACTCTTGACCCAAAAATCCCGCCCCCCCCCCCCCCCCCCCCCCCTGCAATAGAGACAAAGATCCTATATATAGGGTCTTTGATAGAGATCGAGCCGACATCTGCTCAATTACATACATACATAAAATAAATTTAAGTGCATCTTAAAAACAAATATTTATTCAAACGAAGTATAATACAACATGATCGAGCTTTGAAACGTGCTTGCGGGAATTTCCCCACATTAATTTTTTGCTGCTGACCATTTGCTGCGATCCTGCCATATGCTTGATAGCGCGAAGATTCGAAAATTAACGTCAATTCGCAGCGTTGCTGAGGTAAGAAAACCAGTTTGATACGGATGAATAAGATGTAATAGTGCAGCGTTTTAGATGGAGAATCGCATTAGAGTTTTCTTGGAGTTGCCGCGCATGCGTAAGCGTATGTTCGTTTGTGTGCTTTTAGTTTTGTATACACGTTCATATAAATTATGCGAGCGATCCTGCGCGATTTGTGTCTGTGTGTGTGTGTGTGTGTGTGTGTGTCTGTGTGTGTGTGTGTGTGTGTGTGTGTGTGTGTGTAAGCGTGCGCATGCTAGTATATGTGTGGATGCGTGCACATGCGCGTGCTTGCGTACATGGGAATGTTCATGTTTTCGCGCGAATGACAGTGATTTTTAGTCGGATTATTTGTCGTCATTGTAGTTGTTTTCTCTCGAGAATTGATATAGGCTTTTCTTTGAAGGAAGGGACAACGGAGTACCCAGTATCATGAGTATGAGTATTCTTAAGTGATCCTTGACAGTAAACTTTAAAATGTTATTCCGACAGACTGCCCGGGGCCTCTTGTAGTATTGATGTGACATTTTTATGAAATGTTAGAATGCCTCACTTATCTCAGTGAATGGAAAAAAATGTTGTCCAAAGCTGTATAATTCATATTTGATTTTGTGAACGTGATCAGTTACATCCTAAATCCAGTTTCGAGGTTTACTGTTCACCAGTGAGACGATTACCATCAAAAACTGTGATTAACTGTGACTACAGCTTTTGATGTTGCCATTGAAAACATTACTTACATCTATATGTAGCAAATAGCAATGCTACATTAAGATTAATTCAGTTGGTGTGTGTGTGTGTGTGTGTGTGTGTGTGTGTGTGTGTGTGTGTGTGTGTGTGTGTGTGTGTGTGTGTGTGTGTGAGTGAGATTAAATATTTGGTGACATAGAATATGCAAAACAATTTCTGATTCTGTATTATTTGGTGAATTGCTCTAATTGATTGTTATGATGAGATGGATATTTTGGTTTTGTGGTCAAGTTTGGATTTATATTCTGCATTTGTTTCAAAATTATGTTTAAAGGCCATATTAACACTTTTTAAAAATTATTTTGTATCCTGTAATTTGTTGCAGAGTACCAAGACAATATTTGTCTGACTGTGAAAGTGACTGAGTATGGATGCACAGCATGGAAGTGCAGGCGAACACCTGCAAACCAAAAGGTTTGTACAGTCTTTTGAGGATACTTGAAAGACCATGCATTTTCATACCTTCATTTGAGGTGCATGAAAATCCTTGCAAATCAGCAGTTTGACTGCACTCGCCTTTTAAAGGTTCTGGAATTTAAAAAAATCTTACCTTTGATTTCGCCTAGACATTAATTTCCCTTTTAAATGGATTCACACATAAATAATTTAGTTGTTTAATAATGTAAAAAAAAAAGAGATTTTTGTCTGCTTGAGAACAGTTGGTACTGACTTGAAAAGTGCTTGAAAAGTTTTTACATTTTCCACCAGGAACCTGTAGGATCAGCATCCCTTTCCCTTCCTCCACCCCCACCAGTACCATCACTGCCATTGACACCCTCAACAGCATCATCTGGTGACACAGCTGCAGAACTTACATGTAAGTATCTAAATCTATCAAATTCAATTCAGCCCAGACATCCCAGCCATCCCAGCCATATACATGTGTATAAAGTGCTGATATAAAGCAATTGTTTAGATTTCACACACAAAAAAGAAAAGTTCTAAAATCTTGCCTACACAGGTCTGAAACTCATAAAGCAAAGAGTATGTAATTTAACAGTAATGGTTTGATGATTACACATTCTTATTTTTGCCTTACACTTTTTACAGTTTTAAGAAAGCTGGTGGTGAGCATGAGCCAGTGCTTGAGACTTGAAAATACTAGAGATGAAAAATATTTATATTTTGCAAATGATATTTCTTTACTGCCATGACAGAATGTCTTAGAAGATGCAGGTGGACCAGTTTGCACTTCATAGAAGGCTGAGGTTAAGGCTCTGAATGGTCCAAGCATAAATCTTTACCATAAAATCACAGAAATGTATGTAGCAGTTGTGTGGATGTAGAACATGAATCTAAAATAACCATTGTTGTTTTTCAGTGGCAGCCAGGGCCAACAAACATGTGGAGGTGAAGGAGGAAGAGGTGGAACGGGCAGCCAAAAACCAGCTGAAACTCGCCAAGGATCATGAGGGGGGCCGCAAAGAACGGGCCAACAAGAAACAAGCCAGTCTTGATGAATCTGATGCCATCCCTCATCTTGAGTCTCCGTGATCTTTTGATTGATTGAATTTTTTTTTTTTTGATAGGCCAGAGGCCCTTTCAAAGGAGAGTGACATTTTCCATTGACAGTGCTTCTTCTCTTCGTCTTAATATGCTTCGCAACAGTGAGGCTACACCTTTTATTATGTGTGCATCTGTTGATGACACTAAACAAGCAAAAGTGTGTCTATCTGGGGGGTTGGTGTGATTTCCTAAATATTTTTTTCTCAAATCTTCATATACTGGACATTGCAACAGCACGTGTATTTCATCCTCTTCCTCTTCTCCACAGCATGGACATGTACAGTCACGAATATCATTGAATCTGTAGAGGCTGTAGAGTAGAGGCTGAGGGGCTGACCATGTACTCATGCAAGAGGGGAGAGCACTGGGGGGTGGGCTGGCTGGCAGGATGTTATATTGGCTGCAACCTTGTGTCGTTAGCTTTGGTTTAAACGTCTGCGACGGGCCAAAGCAAAAAGACAAAAATTATTTACAGAAACTTCCCAACCCTTCAAACTTGTTTTATATATCTAAAGGAAATATACAGAGAGGAGGCAGAGAACAGAGAGACGGAGGGAGAGAGCAGTGGTGAAGGTCGGTTGAGTAGTGGGTTTTTTTACTGTGTCGAGGGCTGACCTACGTATGTTAGAGTTTTTATACAGTGAAAAGGCTGACTAAAGTTTTACTTGTGGTTTTCATTTCCCCATTGGGGTTTGATTATTTGAAGAGTGGATGTGATTTTTGACTCACATGCGAAGCAAAAGTGAGTCTATGTACTCACCCGTGTCGTCCGTCCGTCCGTCCGGGCGTAAAAAACTTAACCGTTGGATTTTTCTCAGAGACTATTAAGTCTATCAACACCCAATTTGGCATGATGGTGTATGATGACAAGGCCTCAAAAAACATACATAGTGACTTGACCTTGCGTCAAGGTCGCAGGAGCCATAAATGTTGTCTAAAAAACAGCCATTTTTCACATTTTCCCAATTTTCTCTGAAGTTTTTGAGATTGGATACCTCACCTATACATGGTATATAGGGCAAAGTAAGCCCTATTTTTTTATACCAGTTTGGTTGACCTTGCTTCAAGGTCAAGGTCACAGGAGCTCTTCAAAGTTGGATTGTATACATATTTTGAAGTGACCTTGACCTTGAACTATGGAAGATAACTGTTTCAAACTTAATGATTATGTGGGGCACATGTTATACTTTCATCATAAGACACATTTGGTCACATATCATCAAGGTCAAGATCACTTTGACCCTAATGAAATGTGACCAAAATGGGGTAGTGAACCACTAAAAGTGACCATATCTCATGGTAGAAAGTGCCAATAAGCACCATTGTGCTTCCTATGTCTTGAATTAACAGCTTTGTGTTGCATGACCTTGGATGACCTTGACCTTGGGTCAAGGCCACATGTATTTTGGTAGGAAAAATGTGTAAAGCATTCCTTAGTTTAGTGTATGATGTCATTGCTAGGTGTAGTTGATTGGCCTTGACCTTGAAGGTCACCTGAAGGTCAAGGTCATGTAAAGGTCAAGGTCAAGCATGTGAGTCGTATGGGCTTTGCCCTTCTTGTTATAAGATTGGGTTTTAGGAAAGAGGTGTATAAGGGCCCATATGTAATGTAACCACTTTTTTTTCCTTTTCTACTTCTGTTACAGGAATGTATATGTTAATCTAAAATACTTGTATTTTACCTGGGACCTGTTTTATCTCATTTTTGACTCATATGCGAAGCAAAAGTGAGTCTATGTACTCACCCGTTTCATCCGTCCGGGCATCCGGGCATCCATTTAAAACTTTAACGTTGGATTTTTCTTGGAGACTATTAAGTTTATCAACACCCAATTTGGCATGATGGTGTATGATGACAAGGCGTCAAAAAACATACACAGTGACTTGACCTTGCTTCAAGGTCAAGGTCGCAGGGGCCATAATGTTGTCTAAAAACAGCCATTTTTCACATTTTCTCAATTTTCTCTAAAGTTTTTTAGATTGGATACCTCACCTGTGTATGGTATATAGGGCAAAGTAATCCCTATCTTTTGACACCAGTTTGGTTGACCTTGCTTCAAGGTCATAGGAGCTCTTCAAAGTTGGATTGTATACATATTTTGAAGTGACCTTGACCCTGAACTATGGAAGATAACTGTTTCAAACTTAATAATTATGTGGGGCACATGTTATACTTTATTCATGAGACACATTTGGCCACATATCATCAAGGTCAAGGTCATTTTGACCCTTATGAAATGTGACCAGAATGGGGTAGTGAACCACTAAAAGTGACCATATCTAGCAGTCTCCACAAACACCTTAAACTTTCTACAAAGGAGATGAGAGAGGAATGAGTGACTGACTAGAATTTGATGACTGAATGTAAATTAGCTTATTTACATGTTTTTGCTGAATTGACGGTGGCTCTGCAAAGATCAGAACTGATGCAGGATTCACATTTTTTCTTACCTACAATGCTACATGTAAACTTTAGCACTTAGATGAATTTTTTTCAAATGTAATAATTTGTGTTACTCCAGTTCAACGTCCATTAATTAAACGTGTAACAAATGTCAAAACCCATTTTGTTGTGATTTTGCTTTGTTCATCTGCTGCCTCTCTATGCATACACTTGCATGCTAGCTAAAAATGATATGAAAAGATGCATGCTTGCCAAAGTTGCCATAGAAAAGGGCAGGAAATATTGGCCCATCATGTGGGCCCAAGCGTTGCCACATCACGTTGGCACATTACGTTGGCTCAACGTTGGCCCATCACGTTGGCTCAGCGTTGGCGCAACGTTGGCTTAACGTTGGCTCATCACGTTGGCCCAACGTAATTCCATGGGTGCAACTTTACGTTGGGCCAACGTTGTCTCGCCAACGTTGGCCAACGGTAGGTGCATACGTTGGTACTACGTTGGCCCAACGTTTGCTTGCTATCTGGGAATTTATGTACATCTATGGGTGGCATACATAAATTTACATATATCTTTGGGCCCCCTGCCCACCCACCTAGATGTACAACAACAAAAGAAAAATCACACTCTAGCGCACATGCATTCTGTTCTATTTTTCAACACCAGCTGTAGCAAGACTTCAATAACACAATCGAA
>JAWQFJ010002398.1:98245-100745 GCA_034096865.1 Theodoxus fluviatilis
ACTATTATCATACGTCTGGAAACCAATAGTGAGTGTGTGTATGCATGTATGTGTGTGTGTGTGTTGTGTGTGTGTGTGTGTGTGTGTGTGAGAGAGAGAGAGAGAGAGAGAGAGAGAGAGAGAGAGAGAGAGAGAGAGAGAGAGAGCGCATTGCGTATGATTTACAGGCGATTCAAAAAGACGCATGAGAAAACAATGCCGTGACTCCCTAGCGAAATACAAATTGCTGCAGAGGAAAGTGTTCTGAGAAAAGGGCATGTTGATATTTTATTTGATGTCTGCCAGTGCTGCTATGAAAAACAGGGCATGACAATGCAGACAGCCACATGTAGGGGAATAAAAACTATCAACCTTGTCGTGAACAGAAATGCACCAAACCTTGAACGAAACCGCCATCAAGAAAGAAGCATACATGTATGTCTTAGTTTCGCACATCATTTACACAAGAGAAGCAGTGTGCAGTCACAAACAAGAGTGTTAGGCCTACAAGTAGTGAACAGCTAGTACAAACAATATTCCACTAAAGTGTGCTGCGTTGCACTGCACCGCACTGCATGTAAGCCTACATGAGATAAAACTCACAGAACCCTCGGTCTGTCGTCAAGTCGCACTCTATCGGCCACCGTGACCCAGACAGTGAGGCCCAGCAACGAGAGGTAGGGGGATGGGGGTGGGGGTGGGGGTGGAATGGGGTGGGAAGGCAGGGGGTGGGGGTAGGGTGGGAGGGCAGGGGGTGGGAGGGCAGGAGGTGGGAGGGCAGAAGGAGTGGTTGTGCGATGTAGAACTGCAAAGAGGGGAAAGAGAAACGATAATGGGAGGCGAGAAGAGAAAGAATCTAAGACAACTGGAAGGGAGGAAAGGAGTATAGTTTAATTTGCCTCAGCAGGGGAACGAGTTGTAAAAGACAGGGGAAAGAGATAGAGAGAGAGAGAAAGAAAAAGAGGAGAGAGACAGGCTTCCAGTCAAATTCCAGCGTTTGAAGGCGGACGGCCAGTTCCAAAACACAAATATCGATTTCAAGAACCAGGAATCTTCTCTGCCATTCCTGCTTCACTCCAAACCCCAAGTCTGCCCTACTTTTTCCTCTCTCGTCCTTTCCGCAGTGTGTCTCTCTAGCTCCATTCTACAGAGAAGAGAAAGAGATGGGTGGGGGGTGGGGAGAGAGAGAGAGGAAGAGAGAGGGGGGAGGGGAGAGAGAGAGAGAGAGAGAGAGAGAGAGAGAGAGAGAGAGAGAGAGAGAGAGAGAGAGAGGGGGGGGAGGGGGGGGGAAGAAAGGGGGGGCGGGGTCAGACAGACAGACAGACAGACAGACAGACAGACAGTCAGACAAACAGGCAGGCAGGCAGACACACACAGAGACAGGCAGACAGGAAGTCAGTAGGTCTCGTCCATCCACCTGTCTGCCTCCTTTGATTTGTCTGTCTGTCTGTCTGTCTGTCTGTCTGTCTGTCTGTCTGTCTGTCTCTCTCTCTCTCTCTCTCTCTCACACACACATACACACACACACACAAACAAACCACACACACACACACACACACACACACACACACACACACACACATACATACAATACAAGAACACGCTGTATGTGTACCATGCTCAAATGAAGCACTTATGGGTGCCTTGGCCTCGAGCTTGCAGAACAAAGAGCAGTTGCTCACAACTGGCACCGCGGAACTCTCACCTCAGGCGTCTACCCACGCTTCAAGAACTAGTTTACTGCACCTGTCAAGGTCACTTCAAAATGGCCGTGGGAGCACAATAAAAATCCTCAACTATCTCAAACATGAACCCATAAATCATGGAGTAATGTTGGTTTCTGAAGAAAGTATGAAGCTACACTTTGCATTCAATGCACAAGCTGAGTACAAGACTGCCACTGAGAATCTGAAAAAGGCCCGTCACATTGCCGTTTCCATGGAGAGTTCTCGACCGTCAAGCACGGACGTTCCATGGACAACAGGACTCCACCAGCAATGGCCGGGACTTCACTAGTGGTGGCAACAGTTCCCCTGTGGCGGGCGCCTCACTCTGATCGCATGGCAGATATGGCACGCAAGAAACCCTGTTCTCTGACCTTGTGCACGCGAAGGAATCAGTAATGTGATCAGCGTTGACTGACATCAATCACCAAAGTCAATGGTTGATCGGTGTGCATGCTCAAAACTGGCTCCCCGAGACCTTTACCTTAGAATGGAGGGGCGCTCTACACACAGAGAGCAATCTTGAGAGCCTCTGTGGGAAAGCGCCGTTTACAGAAAGCTTGGGCGGCACTATGACCAAGACAATGGGCTCTGTTCTTGCTCCCTCTCAGTCACCTGACAAGTTACCGATTCCCAAGGCCACAAACACCCTGGAACTGTGTTGGTCTCAAGGACAGGTGGAGGGAGGAACTAGGCTGCAGGTGTGGTCTCCACTTTAGTTCCGAGTCCTGATTTCCAATCGCAGATCCTCCAGCTTGTGGCCATGTTACATACATGTATGTACTAAAGTCATTCGA
>JAWQFJ010002398.1:108245-113245 GCA_034096865.1 Theodoxus fluviatilis
CGGTCCGACTACATGGGGCAGAATGCTTGTCGTGTGCTACGTGCCACCTCGTCCCCCCTCACAAAAACCTATCCGCCCGACAGAGCTGCATGACTAACTCACATGGGTGCAGCCTCAAGTAGGAAGGCATTCTTTATTGCCGTTGATCTCACACAGACATGTCACGAGCAGGCCGATACAGCATCCGCAAGGTAATAAACATCCCCTGGTACAAAACTTTTCGAAATGGTGTATTCTCTAGATGTGTGATGTGTGTGTATGCATGCCCAAATAACGGTTCTTCCTCCTTTACCCCCTGCTTTTGGTCCCCGAGGGAATGGTTTCTGCCCGACTGGTTCAAGCACGTTAGTAAACGACAGGAGTAATGCGCGGCGTATTCAAACAGTAGCCGCCGTCCTATGAATGGACCCAAGGACCCGACTTGACATGCCTCGTCCTCCCCAACCGGCAACGCGGCTGCGGGAAGCAGACGACAGCTAGTCCGACTTCAGAGGTCAAACGCTGCAACGCACGCGTTGACTGAAGCACCACGTACTGCTCATTTTAATCCCCGCGCAGTTAAAACTGAAGGAAAAAAAACTACGACTGCCATTCAGCCACGTCCTTAAATTCCATAGACTTTCTCATGCAAGCGCTTACCTGCAAGTCAAGGCAGGGGACACCGTCGTTCCAGTTCTGCGTGAGCTGTGGCCGTGTTCAGCCAAGTATAACAGGCGGTTGACGCATGCATAAACATAAGGAGGTTCCCTCTGGGTTACCTCCCCTGCTACAAAGAGGAGGCAACTCTTGCGCAGGGAACGGTGCCTCGGGCATAAAGCCGTCTCTTTTGCTAAGGTACTATTTTTAGGAGACAGTCGAACCCAAAATAAAATCAGCGCATTGAATTTTGTACATGTAAACTTTCAACTCGGTAAAAATTAGACAAGTTATTTCGACTCCGCAGGCCTGTATTCCGTTATGGAACCGGTTGGTCTTGACAGAGGAGATGGGCGACGCCCCGACGGCATGACGGTATTCCCATTCAAGAACGGCAAGTCACTTGTTTGGGACGCCACCTGCTCTGATTCTTTTGCGCCGTCTTCAATGACAGACTCTGCCATCGACCCAGGGCACGCCTGCCGGACCGCCGAAGGTTCGAAAAGGAGGAAGTACGCCTCTATCTCGGAACGGTACCACTTCGTCCCGTTCGCTGTTGAAACTACCGGAGTCGTCGGACCGGCAGCAACGGAACTTATCCGAGAGATCGGCCAGCGGATTGCACTGTCGACAGATGACCCGCGCCAGACACAGTTCCTGTTCCAGAGAATCTCGCTGGCAATCACGAGGGGCAACGCGTTCGCGATCATGTCGTCGGCCAAGCGTGAGGCTTCCCGTGACCCAAAGCCGAGATGTTACCGGGGAGCGATCGTGCACAAGTCGTCAGACGCTGGTTTCACCAGCAGCTGAGAATCCATCCGCTCCAGCCCCGTCACAGGTCAACCGTCACCCAGCCGCCGCCAGACACAACAAACCCGGCGACATCTCGGGCCACGCGGGCAGCACGAGGACTCGCAGCAGGTCATCAACAAGGCTGGACCAGCACGAGCAAGCAGCACGGGTGCGAAGAAAGTAACTGTCTGTTCGGTCTCGAGAATAACTCGATCAGCCTCTAAATTCGTGCGCGTTTAAGTCGCAAGACTGGATGTTAGTCTTGATCCTGTTCATGTACATACATTTACGTCCTTTTTTCATGTGTTGCGTCCTTGTAAACAGTGAATAAAGTTCTTCCTCGTTTTCAAAAAAAAAAAAAAAAAAAAGTTATTTCGTCACAAATGCGTGAGACAACACGCGGCTAAGAATAAAATAAGCAACAAGTGCACCACCTTTAGTTCAGGCATATTTGCATCTCTAAAGAATCACATTGGAGTAGTTTTTGTTCATTCATAAAAATCCTGCTCATGCCTGTCCACCCAAATCAGAGCATAAGAGTCTGTCTGGCCTACCAGGCAGACGGCAGGAAGTTAAAATGTCAGGAGCCATCCATTTCGCCTCTGACCTTTGCAAAAGCCTCCTTGTTATGCATCCGATGCCATGGCATGCAAAATTCTCATGCTGACAAGGATATTCAGTGGTCTTCAAAACCTAGAGGTATCTGACAGCACGTACGTGTGTAAGTGTGCCAGAAGATGAGGAAAAGTGCTTCTGCAAAGCTGAAATGCTTGCCACCTGAGAGGGTGGTCAGGGTTTGTCTGTCTGTCAGTCAAGGTTAGCGGCAGAAACTTCATGGCAGGGTTTGTCATCCCACTCTTGCAAGGCGTTGGCGCTGGGTCTCAGGTAGCAGGGACAGTTTATGAGGGAGATTCAGAGTGTGGCCCAGTCTGCATCCCTATGGATCTTTCACACCACAGACAGGTAGGGATGACCAACAATAGATCTGATGACCCCAGGTGGCCAGATTGACCACTACAGGCTGCCCCTAGCTGAGCTGCTGGAGTAGGCCTCAAAAACTCAGCAGCCACAGGTTCCAGCTGATGTGAGGGGCCGACAGAGAACTGCTGAAGACGTTCTGCTTCCCAATAATAAGTAGTGTGATGACATATGCAGTATAGTGTGTTGGGGATGTAATCAGTAAGAGAGACACCAACACTCTAAATAAATTTTAAAGAAAGAACAGAACATCATTGGTACACCCATAGAAACCTTTAGCCAGATCCATCCCACTTGAGTGCAAAAGAAGAAACATGTTAACTTGATTAACACAGATCATCCCCTCCACACAGAAACCCACTCCAGACTCACCACGCAGCCAAAGATTCTGTTCCCCCAAAACACGCACAGGCAGATACTGGCGATCTTTTAAACCAACTGCAATACATATTTGAAACTCTTAACTATTCTAGTATTGCAGTCTAATCCAAATCTCTTGCAATACCGCCCTTTACCTTCCTAATCTTTTTTAATCCCCTGATTGTAACGTTTTGTGATTTTAAAGAATGTTTTGTTCGTACATAATTAGTTATTATTCTACCAGTGATAAATTGTAACTTTACTTTCCCTTTTTTGATGAATAAAGTATATGTTATTTTGTTATGCCATGTTATGTTTAACACACACAAAATCAGGCAAATCTTGTCCATGTATGTTTTTCCTTCCCCTTCCTTATCAACCTGACAATTATTCATCAGGAGCATATCATATCCATGTGTTATTTTCTATAAACAAATACCAATGTTTACATACAATATACTGAATACAAATTTTATCAACTGCTCAGATACCATGCGTGTTATCAATAATACAAAAAAGGAGAAAAACAATCCAAGCAAAAAGGGAAAAGAAAGATATTTTGCATATTTTCACCTCTAATTAGCCATATCAAACACTCTTGATATAATAAATAATGATTACAAAGATCGCTGGGAGTTGTTGGAATCACAGGTTTAGTATGGAAACAAACGTTTCGGGCGTAGCCCTTCATCAGATTTCAACTGATTTGTTTTGTCTTCTGGAATCCGTCGGTTCATCTTTTACATACTCTTGATATATTCACAATAAAAAGGACTATTGCTATACATACATTTTCCTTAAAACAAATGAAGGCAAATACACTTTTTGAAATGTGTGTGTTTGTTTATTTTGAAGAATACATTCAATAAATCACAAGACCCTCTAATGCAATGCATTTGGCAACCACGGACTCCTTTTGTTTGAAAGAAAGCAAAACTGACTCAATACATCACATTAGCATGATAATGCCCCGAATAAAAACCATCTCTATCCTAATTAATGCAAAAATCATGATAAATGCATCTTTCCATCAACTCATCATCATTGTAAAAGCATTGTCCTCCTCTTAGGAAAACAACATTTCACAAATATTCATGTAAACTGTTACATCTTCAATCAATATTTTCCCTGAATATATGAACAAATACCATATACCCTGATTGTCTGAAATAAGGAATAAATGCAGCAGTCAGCAGGGAAAGGCCTTCACATAACTGAGCACTGCATGTACTCAGAGTATTTTTGTATGTATGCATGTTTGTGTATTCTTCTTATATGCAGATTTCACACCTCGAAGGCATGCTCAATGCGCAACATAGTCACCAAAACAAAGGTTCTTGGCTTTTTTTTAAATTGCACACACAACATGCATGCACACACACACACACACACACACACACACACACACACACACACACACACACACTTAATACATTTAAGAACACACATCCATTAGAGCGATTCTGTTCAAATTCTGGATAGCTGATAACAATTACAAATCATAAATGATCTATTTGTACCTTGAATCACCTTTCCAACACACAATAACAACACTTGCATTCTCAGTGTGATACTTGTAATAGGAGGGAGGTCGACTTCACATTCAGTACCAAGGCAGTTTCTCAATGTCAACATTCCCACCACAGAGAATAACTCCAATTTTCTTGATGGACGGATCCATCTGCTTCATCTTCTGTGAGAGAGCAGCAGCAACAGCAGCTCCGGAGGCTGCCTCCACCACCAGCTGCAAAGACAGAGTGATGTCATCGTGTCTATGGTCTGAGAGAAGGAATCATTCCACCCTGTCCCAAAGCTACACAGACGCAGACTCACAAGTAATCCAGGCTCAACCGAGTTCAGCCAGCGGGAGTAAAGATTACTTAAAGAGGACAGTGCATGTATTTCTCTTGTAAATGCTCGGTCTGTAAGTCCTACGCGAATGATTGGCGGCATAGGTACTTCTACATGTTTATATCACATGCCAGTATATTCAAATAAACTCAGATGTCTCCCATCCCAAGGATAGAGAGACAGCACTGTGCCTTGCACATCTTCAAACCCCAAAGCACGCTTGCCTATCTCCCCCTGTCATAAGACAGGGTTTCAACAAGCCAGTCGAGGCTGAGGGGCTGACCATGCACTCATGCAAGACGCAAGGGGAGAGAACTGGGGGGTGGGCTGCCAGGAACTGGTGATCTTTATATTTTATACAAGGTGGAAGGGAAGTTCCCATA
>JAWQFJ010002398.1:115745-143245 GCA_034096865.1 Theodoxus fluviatilis
GATGGATGGATGGATGGATGGATGGATGGATGGTGGTGGATGGGTGGATGGATGGATGGATGGATGGGTGGATGGATGGATGGATGGATGGGTGGGTGGATGGATGGATGGATGGATGGATGGATGGATGGATGGAAGGATGGATGGATGGATGGGTGGATGGATGGGTGGATGGATGGGTGGATGGATGGGTGGATGGATGGATGGATGGATGGATAGATGGATGGGTTGATGGATGGGTGGATGGATGGGTGGATGGATGGATGGATGGATGGATGGATGGATGGATGGATGGATGGATGGATGGATGGATGGATGGATGGATGGATGGATGGGTGGATGGATGGATGGATGGGTGGATGGATGGATGGACGGATGGATGGATGGGTGGATGGATGGATGGGTGGGTGGATGGATGGGTGGATGGATGGGTGGATGGATGGATGGATGGATGGATGGATGGGTGGATGGATGGATGGATGGGTGGATGGATGGATGGATGGATGGGTGGGTGGATGGATGGATGGATGGATGGATGGGTGGATGGGTGGATGGATGGATGGATGGATGGATGGATGGATGGATGGGTGGATGGATGGGTGGATGGATGGATGGATGGATGGATGGATGGATGGATGGATGGATGGATGGGTGGGTGGATGGGTGGATGGATGGGTGGATGGATGGATGGTGTTTAAAGGCCTATCTGCCTTTGCAGGCTATACAAGGCCAGTAAGCACGAAAATCACAAGAACAGTGAAGAGAAAACGCAAATCAAGTCACGGTATCCCTAGATATTTGCCTCTTACGAATCGTGTAGGGAGACGCAGTGGGTCAATTCTTATCCCAAACCCACAGGGGGACTGTGGTCCAGGAATCCATTGTTTAGGTTTTTTTTTAAAGCGTTTTCAGATATATGAAGGTTAGGTTTATGTTCAATCTGGCCTCTTCTAAAATGAAAAAAAAAGAGGAAAAAAGTTTAGGCCAACCTACCAACCCTTTTTCTTATAGCCATGTTACCTTAATTAACCACAACAAATTCTTCTATTTTTTTCTTGGCTTAAGCAACGCACTCTTGGGAGCTGGCAGTCAGGGGGAGGCAACTCACCACGGTAAAGACCTCGGGCTCCACCAGCTGACACATGATGGGGAAGGTGACGTGTCCTGCCTGCTGCAGCCTGATGCCGTCCGCGATGGTGTCCAGGTACTGCGGGGGATTGGGCCACAGCCGCGCTCCTGGCACAGAGATAGAAAGAAAGATAGATGATAGAGTTTTATGGCCTGTCAGCTTGTGTAGGCTATGTAAGGCCATTGAGCACGAAAATCACTAGAATAGTTTAAGGAAAACGCAAATCAAGTCATGGTGTCCCTTGTTATTCGCCTCAGGTGAAGAGCCAGTCAGTGGTGTGTGGTGTGGAGACAGAATTAGTCAACTTTCAATTGCCTTTTATATTGCAACCACTGCAGGCTTCGTTGTGTTTTACAGTCAGTACTTTTCGGTTGTCATTAATGCACTTTCCTCGTTCTCCTCCTTAAAAAATTAGAACAATTCTAATTCTCAAGTAATGCATGTCAGAATGACAGAAACAGCCACTGGTGAATAACTGTGATTTAGTCAACAGGAAATAAATCCATCTAGTTTAATATCTTACAAAAAGCATATTCTCTTTTTCATTTTAAAGAGCTGACATAATACATGTTTTACATGCACATCAATGTTCTTGCACTAAACAGTTATACTCTCTGCGTGGAAACGTGTGTATCACTAGTCCTACACCTGTATACACTTCTGCTTCATTATTTTAAGCACCGTGTTTAAAGACATTCCAAAAGCTAACACTTACCTTCGGTCAAACATTTTCCCAAACTTTTACCATCTGGCTCCACTGCATAAACTGTAACAAGATCACAATGCATGAACAACAAGGTCAATAAAAGGCCTGTGCAACATATACATTCATGGGAATTATTTTCTTTCATAAAAAACAATAGCTCTGAAACATCCCAATATATGCAATTCACACCAAAAAATAATGCTGTTGAATTTGTTGCAAAGATAATCCAAGATACAAGAATGAAAAACATATTACAAAATTCCCAGAAGACAAGTGGCCACTAATGTTTAGTGAGTAAATTTCCTATGAAAAAGAAGAACTTATCAAATGACGTCACCCCCTATGTTGGAAAGTCAAGCTAAGGGGAGGTAACTCACTCTTGATCTTAGGATTCTTGGCCTTGGCAGCGATGGCAATTCCAGTGATCATGCCTCCACCACTGACAGGCACCAAGATGGCGTCCAGATCTGGAACCTCCTCCAGCAACTCCAAGGCAATGGTCCCCTTTGAGGGAATATTTGCAAAAGCGGTGTAATCATGACACTTAAAAATACATGGCCTCTTTGCTAACTCACAGGTCATGGATCATTCTTGTTTTTGTCATAGCGGCAGTTTTCGTCTCCTGACAATGTTTTTCACAATGGTAACATCTATATACGTTCTCTTAATTGAGTAAACACCCCACCTCCTGACTACCCATTCCCTCACATCACACACACTGTACCTGCCTTTCTCCTACCCACTGCTCCCAATCCCCCATGCACCCCCCCATCCCCTCCTTTTGGGGGGTCAAATATTAATCATCAACAACATCTCAGATACTCAGCATTGTATTTCACAACCATCAAGAATTCAGTCAAGGCATACACATGTCTTTTTTTCTTACCACAAAAGCTTTATCAAACCAAATCTTAAAAAATAGCCATCCTAAGGTGATAATTTGAAGAGTTATAATTTCATATTGAAAAACGAAATTCTTGCAAAATTTGGCAATGGAAGACACAGGGAACAATAACATCAAGCAAAAATGGACCATGAGTAGAAAGAGACACCATCTGATCCAGAACAAACCTGACCAGCGATGACATCCACATGATCAAAGGGTGGCACAATAGAAAACCCTTTCTCTGCAGCAATTTTGTCACAAGCTTCATCCCTGCAAAAGGAACAAGAAATACTGCAGTCGACATACTAACATTTCCTCTGAAAGACAAGCTGAGGGAAGCAAATTTTTTTCCTCTTTATGCCAAACCATGAAAAGAAGCTTTTTGAACAGCAAATTTTATTTTCTGGCGAGAAACTCAACTTTTGTTACTTTTCTCCAGCTACAACTGAAAAGCCTCTTGATGACATTAAAGGAACATATTCATTTTGCCATTATCAACAGGGATATGCAAGGCCATTGGATCATCACCAGATGCCAGGACAGACTGAAATGAATCCTAAAGAAGCAGGCAGGCTAAAAACAGAGTAAAAGAAACATTCACAAATAAAGAAGATTCATTCATTCAGTTAACAGTCTTCCTTACCCCGATTACTCAATCATCATCAGTAACCAAAGCCCCTAGCACTTTTTCAGGGAAAACTTGTAAAAATATTTTGGAGAACATCAGTTTAGAATAATATTGAGGAAGAGCTTATCTGCACTGAGGTACCAAACGGTTATTCCAGAAGAGTCTCACCTGTCCGTAGGTTTCGGGCCACATTCAAAAAGGCTGGCCCCATATTCACTGATGCCAGCCTTCTTCACTGCAGGGGAGTAGTGTGGCACCACCACGGAGCAAGGCACCCCCGCAGTCCTGGAGGCCCAGGCCACGGCCTGTCCATGGTTGCCACTGCTGTGCGTCACCTGGTCCGCAGCAACACTGGTTTAGTGGGCAGTCTGGGGTGAGTTGCTCAAGCTAGGAACCTTGCAAGATCTTGCAAGGAATAGGCAGGTGTCAACATGTGTCAACATGGTGAAACAGATGTAAAGGCAGTAAGATGTTTGACACATATTGACACCAGCCTATTATTTGCCAACTAGATAGGATGAGCAATATGCCCCTGCATGATATGACTACACTGTCCTGGAAAAGCCACCCTTTGTTTCAATACACTTCATGTCTGTCCTTCTCCAAAAGAATGTTTTCTGTGGGAAAATGGGAACTATTCACCCTGGCCTTGTGTAAAACTGTTGTCTGTCATCTGGTGGTCAGCAGCAACACTGTGTAGTGGACAGTCTGACAGACATGACCATGATGTTCTACACATGCCTCTCTTTGTTTCAAGACACCTCATGCCTGACTTCCTAAACAAGAACATTTTCTTGAATATAGTGGAACTACAGTATTCACACTTGCCTCGTTCAACTAAACAACTTTATCTCTTTGTAGATGGCTATCAATCAAATTTCCACACTAAGCAAATCAGTCTACAAGGAAACTGTCAACAATACAGTCTCTGTTGTCTGGGTGTCCAGCAGAATGATCAATGATGATGATGATGATGATGATGATGATGATGATGATGATGATGATGATGATGATGATGATGATGTGGATTTGTATAGTGCGGTTTCAAAATATCTTTCTGCTCAAGATGCTTCACAAAAGTTAGGTTTCCCCCCCATACCCTATTATCCAGTCATGACACAATCACCATAGCAGGATTTAAAAGTAATGATTGAAAATGCCATTGTTCCACTTTCAAATAACTGCATGTTAAAATTCCTTTACCTGCATGTTCATTTTGCAAACAATTAGAAAAGCAAAAAGCAAGAAAGAACAAATCAGTGAAAGTTTAGAAGAAACCCGATGCCAATGAGTCAAAATGAGAGGTATAAGAATAATAATAACACAATCAAACAGTAAAATAAAAATAGAAACAATTCAGCAACAAGCAGGTTCTGATGCATAAAAGCCATAGTGCTAGTAAAGAGGCAACTCAAATTATCTGCATGATTTTTCAAGACTACAATGGCTTTGCAGAAAACAAATTACTGGAAGAAGAAGAAGAAGAAGAAGAAGAAGAAGAAGAAGAAGAAGAAGAAGAAGAAGAAGAAGAAGAAGAAGAAGAAGAAGAAGAAGAAGAAGAAGAAGGAGGAGGAGGAGGAGGAGGAGGAGGAGGAGGAGGAGGAGGAGGAGGAGGAGGAGGAGGAGGAGGAGGAGGAGGAGATACAGAAAAAATGAAGGAATGACAGAACGAGAGAGTGAGAGAAAGAAGATGCAGCACTTACAATACCAGGAATATATGGATTCTCTTCTTTCAAAGCAAAAATCTGCAAATGCAAAAGCCCTTGATTACAACACTGACTCACTTGTTGATGATTTGTTTCCTTAATCCAGCAAAGGGACATTTTATTTTGGGAAGATCATCCAATTTTACTGCAGAAAAAAACCCTACAATGTGAAAGAAACATAACAAAAGTGTATACCCTTACAACACAGACAAAAGGTGTATTTCTTTTCTTGTCAAGCAAGTACATTAACAATCGGTCTCCGTAAGCAAGAACAAAACAAACTCTGTCTATGCTCAACAATTAAAAAAGTTATCAAGCAGCATCTTGCCAGTGAAACAGATAAGAAAGGTATTATAAAAAGGTAAACTACAAATGAGCGGTAGCAAAAGGCGGCTATACTAATATTAACTATAATATAATATCGTCACACTATTATGACTATAGTCTATACGTAGACCTTATGTTCCTTTGTGACGTGCTTTGAATACAGCCGCCTGACATGGTGCAAAGCATAAGAGTCGACCAAGGTCAGAAAGAGAGAGGCTGACTAGTCGGAGTAAAGTCTAGACGACAAGTGAGCAATTTCGGCACGCACTAACAGAAGCACAAGCAGCACAGCCACAGGTCAACCGACTGTAAATCGTGTGGCCTTAACGAACTGGGTCAGTCGGTTCGCAAAAAGTTTCGTTGGTTCGTTGGACTTCATACTCACGGTTTATCATTGTTATTGGGAGAGTCGTGTTTACGTACGGCATTGAGGGCTCCTCTTGCTTTGAAAGATCCAGTCTTCTGCAAGTTTTCTGCCTTGAAGAACAGCTGTCGACCTGTGATGCTGTTTGCAGTCGAACTCGTGAATATGGGAGTTCTATGAATGTACCCACGGATTCGCAGATGCGCTTTGACGATGTCACTAAGAACCACTGGAACGTTCGAACCCATGGTAGCCAGGTATACGTCAATGGATGAAAAAGTAGATGGAGGGGGCAGAATCAGTAGGGCAGTTACTTCGAAGCGACCCGCCCTGTATGTGTATCGAGGATTGCTCTCCTTAGAGTTACGTCCCCTTGGGAGCTCTGCCAGTTAATCCTTTATTTGCACAGTTCAGTCTATCTACGTACCTGCCTGCCCGTCCGTCCGTCCGCCGTCCGCCCGTCCCCCCCCACCCCCCCCCCCCCCCCCCCTCTCTCCTCTCTCTCTCTCTCTCTCTCTCTCTCTCTCTCTCTCTCTCTCTCTCTCTCTCTCTCTCTCTCTCTCTCTCTCTCTCTCTCTCTCTCTCTCTCTCACCACACTTGAATATTTTGCCTCAAGGGTTGAATGTAAGAAAGGCACTATACTGCCTAATTCACTACTCTTGTAAAATAAAGTTCGTTCGTTTGTTCTCCCCCCCCCCCCCCTCTCTCTCTCTCTCTCTCTCTCTCTCTCTCTCTCTCTCTCTCTCTCTCTCTCTCTCTCTCTCTCCTCTCCTCTCCTCTTTTCTTCTCTTCTCTTCTCTTCTCTCTCTCTCTCTCTCTCTCTCTCTCTCTCTCTCTCTCTCTCTCTCTCTCTCTCTCTCTCTCTCTCTCTCTCTCTCTCATTATTTCCGACTCAACATTGTCTACGGATGAAAAGATCAGAAATCTTGGCTTACTACCCTTCCAAAAACACTTCGTACTCAATAAATGCATCCTTATGCACAAAATTGCTCATACACGAGCACCGAAATATCTTACTGATCTCTTCATTCGTCCAAAAACAAGCCATTCACTATCTCGCAACACTTTCATTCTACCACAACCTAGAGTAGACATTTTCAAAGGCAGTATTACATATTCAGGTGTTATGATATGGAATACACTCCCATTGCACCTAAGGAACAATACTTCCATGAAGTGTTTTAAAGCATCCATACGTGATTATCTATTTAGAAGATCTCACTGCAGTCGCCTGTACATCTGACACGTATTTGCTTGAACTTAAAGACTCACTGAGCTGACAGTTGTCAACGGCATCTACTAAAATATTTGTCATTGTTGATCATATTCTTCATATACCTTACCAACTGTTGTACATAGATTAGCTACTGGGTATTTTTCTTATTTATCCATGTTTTTATTTCTTTGTGAGCAAGGACAATTTGTAAGATAGGCAGAAATGTCTAAAATTTCATCCTTGATAAATAAAGAATCAATCAATCAATCAATCAATCAATCAATCAATCAATCAATCAATCAACCGATCAATATATATATATATATATATATATTCTTCTCTCTCTCTCTCTCTCTCTCTCTCTCTCTCTCTCTCTCTCTCCCCGGCTGATTTGGGGGGGGGGGGAGAGTAGGGGAGGGAGTGTACATCAAGAGGCTTTGGCCTACATGTGTGTTATTTGTTTTTAACATGTGGATGTTTAGAAAAAAGTTTTTTTTGGTATATGTCATTGTAGTTACGTCAAGTTCCATATTTGAATTTTGTTTCTCTGGTACACTATTCTATTCTCATTTTAGCATGTTTAAGAAATTGTACATGTATGATTATTGCGATAATTAGACAACCCCCCCCCAGCTCTCTCTCTCTCTCTCTCTCTCTCTCTCTCTCTCTCTCTCTCTCTCTCTCTCTCTCTCTCTCTCCTCTCTCTCTCTCTCTCTCTCTCTCTCTCTCTCTCTCTCTCTCCTCCTCTCTCCCTCCCTCCTCCCCCCTCCCTCCCTCCCCCCCCCCCCTCCCTCCCTCCCCCCCCTCCCTCCCTCCCCCCCCTCCCTCCCTCCCTCCCCTCTCTCTCTCTCTCCCTCCCTCCCCCCCCTCTCTCTCTCTCTCTCTCTCTCTCTCTCTCTCTCTCTCGTACTACATTTGAATGTATGAAAAACCAAGTCCAGGTAATGATGGAATCCCCTTTGAGTTTTATAAGGTCTTCTGGCTAGATATCAAGACCTACCTCTTAAATTCACCGAACCACTCATTTGAGAAAGGAAAACTAATAATGTTACAGTGTCAAGGTATCATCACTTTAATACCCCCAAAAGATCGAGACAGAACATCTTTGAATAATTGGAGACCAATCACCTCATTGAATGTTGACTAAAAAATAGCTGCAAAAGCAATAGCAAATAGAATTTTAACAGGTCTTCCATCCATCATACACCATTCTCAAACAGGCTTTATGAAAGGTAGATATGTCGAAGAAAATATCAGACTGACTCATAATGTTATTCTACATGCTAATGAAAAAGGTAGGAAATGATTTATTATATTTGTAGACTTTGAGAAAGCCTTTGACAGCTTTGATCGTGACTATATTATTAAAACACTAGAAAATTTAAATTTTAGCAAAGACATCATACAATGAATTAATTTGTTTTACACAGATGCACAAAGCTCGTAAAGCATTTTGGGCGCTAACCGAAAGGTCGCAGGTTCAGTCCCTTCCCCCCCCCCCCCCTCATCAACACCCCCCCCCCCCCTCACCCCTGTCTGTCCCTCGCAGGGCTTCGGCCCTGTTAATCTTAAAACTTTTGAACATCTTAATTTTAGCAAAGACGTCATACCATGAATTAATTTGTTTTCCACAGATGCACAAAGCTGTATAACAAACAATGGCTATAATTATGTCCAAAAGATTTTAAATAACCTGTAGAACAAGACATGGATGTCTTCTTTCTCCTTATATTTTCAAATTATGATTGAAATTAGTTCTTATATAATAATAAATAATGAATATGTCCAAGGTTTTAGACCTCTGGATACTTATGCCAAAAGACTGCATCTGCTGCTGATGTGACTGTTTTCCTAGATGGATTAGAAAGGGAACTCAGCAATACCGGCTCCTTCCTTGAAAGCTTTGGAGAAAAATCCGGATGAAAAGTCAGCTATGAAAAGAGTGCCGTACTGAAAATAGGCTCCCTGAAAAAAATCAGATTAGACTATGCCAGAATGAGAACATTACATGGACTTCAGAGGGTGTTAAAAAGCTACACCAACCCCAACAAGGAGAATGAAAAACCACATTTAGACATTATCTGAGTAAGATTGGGAATGAGAATTTCTTAAATTCAATAATGAATTAAAAATAACTGAAGCTGTAAATCCCTTCAAATACTTTTGAAATGATGTAATAAAGCATTGGAATAAGGTAGTTGGGACAGAAAATCCGGCTGATAATATACTACAACAACTCTTGTGGTGTAATCCAAATATCTGTCATTGTAGGGTACCAGTTAAGTCCAAAAAATGGGCTAACAAGGTATCTTGCAGAGGAAACATACTGTTGAAAACAATTATATAACCAGTTTCTTCAGTAACAAGATATTGTTCCAATTGGATGCAGAGGATGTCTTTACTAACCAAATCACAAAAAAGTATATTCCACAGGAATAAATACAACACACACACACACACACACACACACACACACACACACACACACACACACACACACACACACACGCACACACAACCAATGGCAAAGTCAGTGTATAAATAATATCTGAAAGTACAAAAAGGTTGTCAAAATGTATCACTTCTTTTACTCAGTTGTAATGGACAACAAGGACATAACTATTCATTCCCCCCAAAAAGATTAAATCATTAGAGGGCAATAACATTGACTGAGAAAGAATGTATACTCTGCCAATGCACATTAAACACTCAGCTAAGCACCTTTTAGTTCAAATTCCTACAACGGATTATTTCAATAAACACCTTCTGTCTACTTATAGGGAAATCACCTTTGTAGATTTAGCTGGTGTTGTGTCGAAACAAAAACATCTCCATGCATTCTGGGAGTGTCAAATAATTCAAGATTTCTGGTCCAAACTACAGCAATATCTAGAAATCAGGAAGGCAAGATTCCATAACTGTAAATATTCTATATTATTTGGTGATAAGTTGCCTCTCCTGTCGTAAATCTTAATTTAATATTGTCCAAGAAATAGATTCATCAAGTCAAATGTCACAATCATAAAATTGCTCTACAGTCCTTCAGGTAAGTCATCCTAAATACAAGTAGAAGAGAAGAAAGAACTGTTTTTATAAATGGAACAATGGATACATTTCAGAGCAAAAAGTCACCGATATTACCACTATGAATACAATATTATGACAAGAAAAGGCCCTTCTCCCAATATCTCCAGATCTTGTAAGGTACTTTCTGAATTAGGAAAAAACACGACTGCATTCCACGAAGAACTTGAGCAGTTTTTGAATCTTCGGTTGTGGTGCAGGCGTCGAACGTTTCCTTCAGTACCATGGTAGCTTGTCAATGTCGACGTTTCCTTCAGTACCATGGTAGCTTGTCAATGTCCACGTTTCCTCCACAGAGAATGACACACACCTTCCTGACAGGAGGCTCCAGCTCCTTCAGCTTCTGGGAGAGAGCAGCAGCAACAGCGGCACCAGCCGAGGCCTCCACCACCAGCTGCAAAGACAGGGGCAACTTGATGCCATGATTGCGCATCGACATCGGCCGTCTGTCCGGCTTCTGTCAAAGATCCCCTCTGGTACCAGGAAAACTGTGGCCAGGAAGGCGATCATAAATGTTCCTTTCTCGTATAACACTGCATCCCTGTTTCGTCGGGCTTCCAGGAGTGCTCCGCAGTTTAGCCGTTCCCTCGTGTTTTGTGAATCTGTTTAGCACAATTAATTAAGCAGATGTTGTAGACCTCTCACTGCACAAATAATCTGCCATTCGTTCTCTGTAGTTGTCCTTTATTGCTTTTAATTTTTCTATACACCTTGCCTCAGACAAGAAATTGTTTGTAAAAGGCTTGAACATTCCAATACCGTATTGCGGGAAATGTAAATAACATTATTGTGAATAAGCCCGAATTTTTTTGCGTATGCATGCACGTGCACGCACGCGCGCACACACACACACACATACACACACATACACACTCACACATGACGAGTCTGTGGAGATTTCTACTGTACTGCATACTGCCTCTGCATGCGTACACGCATGTGTGTGTGTGTGTGTGTGTGTGTGTGTTTGCGCGCGCGCGCAAGGGCGTGGAAAAGAGCAAGAGATTGTGTGCGTGTGTGTGCCATTACTATGCAATCCTGCGCGACAAACCAGGCTGAACGTCACAGGAACAGTTCTCCAGTAAACGAGCAAAGTCAACCGAGAATTGTGCGTTTTCTGTAACTCTCCACAAAAGTAAGACAAGAAAAGGAAAAAGTCACGTGCTATGTACACGCTGTTTTCTCAAGAATTTGTGACCGTGCATGATAAAACAAGGGTAAAGTACGAAACTGGACAAAATTAAAATATTTCAACCACAATATTACATATTTATTCATGCATAAAAAGCATGTTCATAGAGGAAGTCTGATTTTTTAATATATACAGAGACGTCTTATTATATCAGAAAATTGCACACGGGACTTCGTGCGTGAATAACTTTACTCAGCGTTTTCGCCTAAAACTCTGTCCTACTAAAGCCTTGTCTTTCACACACGGTTACATTTATATTTAAAGGGTCAAACATCTCCTGTTTGAAAAACCTCTCACCTTGTCATTTTTTACACTTCAGCCTGTTTCCTCGTGTAGAATCGCAATGTTTTGTCATGTCGCAATCTGCTCGTTTGCTCGTCTGTGTCTGCGTGCTTGCTTACGCTTTTGTGTTTATTTGTCAATCGCTCCATCCTTGCAGTTTGCACTCACAAATGAAAAGGATCATAAAATTTCACCTTCATATCTTGGAAAGCAAACTTCATTCCTTTCACGATGTCGTCATTATTCTGCGAAAATGAAGATCTGTAGTCAACAACATGTACGAGTTTGCCAGAGTGAATAATTAAATACAAGAGTACCAATCAGCCTAATCAAAAGTACTTAGAAAAGACAGTATGTAGGAAAACACAGACGACATCATTAGTCAGAACGGCTAATCGTGATAAATCTATTCACAGAGTAGAAGCTCACCAAAGAAACTTGCCATATTAACCTAACTTCTTGAGATTAAAAAAAAAGACAACAACCCCCACCCTACCTCTACCCCCCCCCCCCCCCCCCAGCAACTACCCACCCACATATCCCCCCCCCCCCCTCCCCCCCAAAAAAAGAGAAAAAATGCACGAAATTCTGAAGAAAATAGAAACCATAAAATTAGTTCAAACTTTAGAGCGGAACGGTCGGGTGAATTTGCGCGCCACCAACACAGTGCTACGCACATTTTTTTCTCTCACATTCCAGCTTGTCATTCAGCCTCTCTCTTTTAGTCTGTCCGTCCGTCAACCCGCATATCTACTTGTGTGTGTGTGTGCGTGTGCGTGCGTACGAGCGTGCGTGTGTGTGTGCGTGCGTGTGTGTGCGTGCGTGTGCGTGCGTGCGTGTGTGCGTGCGTGTGTATGTGTACGTGCGTGCGTGCATGCGTGTGTGTGCGTGTGTACGTGTGCGTGCGTGTAGGCGTTGTGTGTATGTGTGTGTGTGGGGGTATGTGTATATGTGTGTGTGTATGTGCATTTGTGTGTGTATGTATGCGTGCGTATGTGTGTATGTGTGTGTGTGCGCGCGCGCGCAAGAGCATCTGTGTGTGTGTATGTGTACGTATGTGTGTGTGTATGTGCATCTGTATGTGTTTGCGTGTGTGCGTGTGAGTGTGTGTGAGTGTGTGTGTGTGGTTATTGCTGTGTGGGTATGTGCATCTGTGTGTGTGTGTGTGTGTATGTGTGCGTGCGTGTGCGTGTGCGTGAGCGCATTTGTCTGCCTGTGTGTCTGTGACCGTCTCTGTTCCTGTCCTGCCTGATCATTGTCGTTGTCAACATCGTCGTCGTTGTCGTTGTCGTCGTCGTCGTCATCACCACCACCGTCATCACCACTACCACCACCGTCACACCCCTCCCCCACCACCGCCACCGCTACCGTCACCATGGCCACCCCCACCGCCGGCCGCCGCCACTATCATCATCATCATCATCATCATCATCATCATCATCATCATCATCATCATCATCATCATCATCATCACTACCTGGTACCATAACTATCCTTAAATATGCTAGCTTACCCAGAATTGGAGAGTCACTTTTATGTGTTTGTGTTATTGTGTTATTGTTATTGTGTATGTCAGGACATATCAATACATCTTCATACCGAAAATATCGATATCACCATCGTATCTTTCCATCATTTTATTACGTTCGTTGTTTCAAGAACCCTTAGCACTGCTTCAAGGGTAATGCGAAGCTCCTCTACCACCACAGGCTATCAAAGGGAAAGGAGTTCAGGCCGCTGGTGCCAAGGGAGACAACTCACCACGGTGAAGACCTGGCGCTCCACCAGTTCGCACAAGATGGGGAAGGTCACGTGATCCACTTGCTGCGCTGTCATCCCGTCAGCCAGGGTGTCGATGCGCTGGGGGAGTTCGGGCCACAGTCTCTGGCCTGGCATAGGGGCAAAGTGGGCAGGAGATTAGAGGAACGTCCACAGACAGCACCACAGATACCTTGACCATTTTCATCACCACCAGGAGTGCTACTACCTGTACATCTGCTATATACACCAGCAGTATCGTGACTGTCTATCATCAGTAACATCAATTCTTCCACTATCAAATCCTTGGGTAGAACGGCTGATGTCGTCACTGACAATATGCTGTACACCACCCCACGACGCCATGCAAAAATAGGAGGGACCACCACAATCACAATCACTACCTTCTTCACAGCGGCGCCTCCACCACCATCGCCATCACTTCCACCACCACCATCGCCACCACCACCATCGCCACCACCACCATCGCCACCACCACCATCGCCTCCACCGCCATCGCCTCCACCACCACCATCGCATCCACCATCATCGCCACAACCACCATCGCCACCACCACCATCGCTACAACCACCATCGCCTCCACCACCACCATCGCATCCACCATCATCGCCACAACCACCATCGCCACAACCACCATCGCCACCACCACCATCGTTACCACCACCATCGCCTCCACCACCACCATCGCCACCACCACCATCGCCACCACCACCTTCGCCACCACTATTTCCACCACAACCATCGCCTTCCCTGCCATCGCCTCCACCACCGTCATCGCCTCCACCACCATCGCCATCACCACCATCGGCACCACCACCATTTCCACCACGACCATTTCCACCACCACCATCGCCACCACCACCATCGCCTCCACCACCATTTCCACCACCACCATCGCCTCCAAATCATCGCCACAACCACTGTCTCGCCAGCACCAATTCTATCAGCACAACCACTAAGTCTACCATCACAAGAGCCGCCACCTCCACACCACCGTCACGCATGAAAAATCGGGTGACACATACATGTATACAGTTGGACAACAAAAAGGAAGCAGCAAAACCACCATCAGACCATAATTGTTAGCAAGAAGGGGATGGTGTAATTTACAATACTGCCTAAGAGCACACGGCTCGGCACTGGAAACATCCAAAATGGCCGGAGGCGCGTTGTCGACACTTCCGGATAGGTCATGCGAAAAATTATGATAGCCGCCATTTTGCAAAATAAGAAGTGGAATGCATATAGTAGAGAACGTACGTGACCGTACGTTTTGAGGAATAAAGATCGGTCGACGATGGTAAAAATGGCATCAAACGATTAAGATGGTTTGATTATAACTAAAAATCACATAGAATACTGATAATGGATAAGTTTTACTTTTAATTTTTTATGCAGACCCGAAAACGATTAGTAAATAAAACACGCTGATCGAGGGAGTGTCCAACGCAATAGCGGGCAGGCGTGCACAATCGAAGTGTGATGAATAACAAAACCTGTCGGCGACTGGAGTCACAGCTACATACTTCAATCAGCAGTGCCTATCTGCGACTGCATTCGCTTTTAGTGGTAGTGATTATCTGTCTTTCAAAGATGGAGGGTCTCACGTGACCGCTACTGTTTTTAGATTAACCCCTGTGAACTCATCTCCAGCCATTGGAAATATGGTAAGCTCTGTGGTTCTTTTGCTACTCCGAAAATGTTGCATCTGTGTTCCCAAAAGGGTTCTGGACAAGACGACCAATCCGTCGTAATAAATCCTGTCTACAAGTAACTCATTATCATCTGCATGACACAACGTGTGTGCTTGTGGTCCATCGTCATTACTCACTTATTGTAATTGTTGTCTTTGCCGTGCCATCATATCAACATCGTCATCTATACCGCAGGTAGAATAAATCTCTTCACCATGAATATCGTTAATTTATCAGCTGCACAAATTCCTTGTCGTGCTTTTCATGTTGACAAAGTTAGTTTAAAGATAATGTTTTGTTTCAGAAAGACTTCCGATAACGGGCCACACTAGTGAACTCGTCCGATGAGAGGGGTGCTGGAAAGTCAGCAAAGCTGGTGGGCCATGCAAGCTGACTGGCCACATCATCTGATTGATGTAAATAAATAAATAAATAAATAGATTAATAATAAATGAATGGGTGGATGAATGGATGGATGAACGAGTGGATGAACAAATGATTGAACAAATAAATTAATGAATAACTATTTTTGTCTGGATTTTCATTCATTTATTTTTTATGTATTAATTCATCCATCCATCCATCCATACATCTATTCATTCCATCATTCATTTATTCATTCATTCATTCATTTATTTACTCATTTATTTATTCACCAGTCAGATGCACTGGCCTTTGCCGTCTTTCCCGCACACCTCTCCTCGGACGCGTCCAACAGTGTGGCTCGTTATCGGAAGTCATTCCGATGTTTCAGTACGTACGGAATGCGACTTATGCAACGCCTTTTCAAATAAACTGTGTTTTCATCACTGTGCTTGTTTTCCCGTCTTCAGTGAAGACCGAAACCTACCAGCTGATCCGGATTAAGATGAGTCACTTATCGACTTTTGAGTGAGAGAGAGAGAGAGAGAGAGAGAGAGAGAGAGGAGAAAGAGAGAGAGAGAGAGAGAGAGAGAGAGAGATAGACAGACAGACAGACAAACAGACAGACAGAGAGAGAGACAGAGAGAGACCGAGAGAGAGACAGAGAGAGACAAAGAGAGAAAGACAGAGAGAGAAAGACAGAGAGAGAGACAGAAAGAGAGAGAGAGACAGAGACGGAGAGAGACAGAGACCGAGAGAGACAGAGACAGAGAGAGAGAGACAGAGAGAGAGAGACAGGGAGAGAGAGAAACAGAGACAGATAGAGACAGAGACAGACACAGAGAGAGAGAGAGACACACACACAGAGACAGAGAGAGAGAGAGAGAGAGAGAGAGAGAGAGAGAGAGACAGAGACACAGAGAGAGACAGAGAGACAGAGAAGCACAGAGCGACAGTAAGACAGAGAGAATATGAATCTCAAACTCTGATCGTTTAGCTAAAACAGATCGATAAATAGGTTTCAGTCACCAAATGCCGTACTCACCACTAGTCAAACATTTCTCCAGCATTTTGCCTTCCGGCTCCACAGCAAATACTGGTGGGAAAATATAAGAACATGAAAAATCAATACAATTCAATACAACGCGATACAACATGACTAGATGCGACACGACACGACACGACACACCACAACACAATACATTTCATCGCTCTTTGAATGAGAATTTATGACGCTTCAATCAGGCCAGTTTGAAAGGGGTCATATGTATTTTACTTATATAATTGTATAAATGACATTATATCATTTACATTTCTGAGTGTATTAAAGACACCAACACCAACCCACCCACTCACCCAAAACCCACTCAGGTATCAAAAGCCAACACACACACACACACACACACACACACACACACACACACACGCGCGCGCGCGCGCGCGCTCGCACACACACACACACACACACACACACACACACACACACACACACACACACACACACATTTTGGAATAAACGAGTGTTTCATTCGGGTGGTTCTTATCTTGTAGTTTTGCATGCATCTTCCGGATGGCAAGGGCTGAAAGAGATATGACAGTGGGTGAATCTTCTCCGACTGAATTATTTTCGTCAAGTATTTGTTTTCCCTTTGTTCATGGACGGTGCGGCCGCGTGCGTTTCTTTGTGTCTTTGTTTATCTTTGATGAGCCTCTTTACATGTTTAAAACCTCCACTGACTGACAATCCCCCAAACACACACACACACACACACACACACACACACACACACACACACACACACACACACACACACACACACACACACACACACACACACACACTGCAAATAAAAAGTATTAAGAATGGAGTTTGGCCAATTAACATACATTACAAGTCTCATGTTGTTTGTAAATTTTGATTTAGTCAAAGAATAATTATTAATCTCTTTAGTGTTGGTCAGGGTGCTGGACGTTTCGCCCCAATTGCGACATTCGGAACGTCGTTTAGCTAAGATCCGGCCGCATTAATGTATCTGCGTTTTGTGACAAACGTCTTGCTCGGCGGTACTGTACTCCATGCACCTTAACGGTGCGCGTGATTCGGGTGTAATCTTAAGCTAAACGACGTTCCGAATGTCGCAATTGGGGCGAAACGTCCATGACCCGTTGGTCAGCATGCAAAAAAGGGAGCAGAAAAAGGAAGAGAGTAAATAAAATAAAAACAAAAAGAGGACAGAACGGAAGAAAAACAGCAAAAGGAGAGAAAGAGTAAGGTAAGGTAAGGTAAGGTAAGGTAAGGTAAGGTAAGGCAAGGCAGTGTAATGTAATGTAATGTAATGTAATGAATGTAATATAATGTAATGTGATGTAATGTAGTGTAATGTAGTGTAAGGTAGTGTAATGCAATGTAAGGTAGTGTAATGCAATGTAAGGTAGTGTAATGCAATGTAAGGTAGTGTAATGCAATGTAAGGTAGTGTAATGCAATGTAAGGTAGTGTAATGCAATGTAAGGTAGTGTAATGCAATGTAAGGTAGTGTAATGCAATGTAAGGTAGTGTAATGCAATGTAAGGTAGTGTAATGCAATGTAAGGTAGTGTAATGCAATGTAAGGTAGTGTAATGCAATGTAAGGTAGTGTAATGCAATGTAAGGTAGTGTAATGTAGTGTAAGGTAGTGTAATGCAATGTAAGGTAGTGTAATGCAATGTAAGGTAGTGTAATGCAATGTAAGGTAGTGTAATGCAATGTAAGGTAGTGTAATGCAGTGTAAGGTAGTGTAATGCAATGTAAGGTAGTGTAATGCAATGTAAGGTAGTGTAATGCAATGTAAGGTAGTGTAATGCAATGTAAGGTAGTGTAATGCAATGTAAGGTAGTGTAATGCAGTGTAAGGTAGTGTAATGCAGTGTAAGGTAGTGTAATGCAGTGTAAGGTAGTGTAATGCAATGTAAGGTAGTGTAATGCAATGTAAGGTAGTGTAATGCAGTGTAAGGTAGTGTAATGCAATGTAAGGTAGTGTAATGCAATGTAAGGTAGTGTAATGCAATGTAAGGTAGTGTAATGCAATGTAAGGTAGTGTAATGCAATGTAAGGTAGTGTAATGCAATGTAAGGTAGTGTAATGTAATGTAATGTAATGTAATGCAGTGTAATGTAGTATAATGTGGCCGAGTGGGTAGCGCGCTGGACCTGCAGTCGCCTGAGGCCGGTGGGTACGGCATTCGAAGCTGCGCGGTTCCCAGAGTTGCATCCTTGAGCAAGATGCTTAACTCGCATTGCTTCTCCCCACCCAGGAGTAAAACCGGGTACCTGTGAGGGCAATGTTGGCAAAACGTAGTGCGATTAACCCTTGTATGCGGCCAAGCGCCAGCATCGGGTTGGAATACTCCCCAGGGAGCGAAGTTGGTGCTGGTACCTGACTGTGTGCGTCTTAAATGTCTGTCACTATTTTTGTTGTGAGGGACCAGTGAGGATTGATCAAGATGCCCAGTGATCAGGGGGTAAAGTGTAAAGCGGTTTGAGACCCAGACAAAAGGTGTAAGTCGCTATATAAAACCACACCTTTTACCTTGTAATGTAGTGTGATGTGATGTGATGTAATGCAATGCCATGCAATATAATGTATGTATTGTTACTGAGTGGGCAAGGAAGCAATTCAGAAACGACATGATAGGGTGGTTGAAATTGTGCGTAGAGCTGTCATCAACATCAACCCCTGAGCTGCTCTGCTCACCAACCTGACTGTGACCCAGTCTTTCTTCACAAACAACAGCGAACCGTTTGAAAGCGTGCGTCACACCAAGCCAGAGACGTACGTATAACTGACAGAGAGAGTGGTGTAAGTAAATTATCAGGCCCGTTATCGGGCCCATTCGACGCTTTTGTCTAAGAATGCTACAACATAAACTTTGACAAGTACTTCCCACTTTGTGCAGAAATCCAGAGCATCGGATTTAACTGTATGATCTGTTTCCTGGTTGTGGGATCACTTGGAAGTGCTCACCGTGGTGCGATCAGTGGACTACAGATGATTAGGATAGCGAAATTCAGAGCAAAGAGCATTGCAATCTACATGTCTGTCGTTGCCATGATAGGCTCTAGCTCAATCTGGAAACAAAGATGGGGGAAAGCCGTACTGGGTGAAGGGTGAGTTGAAAAAGTTGTCTAGAAGGCAGACAGACCCTTGAACTCAAGGCTACTGACAAGTGCACTTGTTGTGTCACAGCTAAGGGGAGGTAATAGAAATTACTCCCCTCGCATTGCCCCATGATAGCCATGTTCCGCGAAATCTTCTAAACATATAAAAGGTAAAGCGTGTGTGCATGTTTTTGTTTCTGTGTCCCGTTGCCATGCATTCCCATAACACTGAAGCTGCTGGATTCAAACTTGACACAAATAATATCTAGGTGTCATAAGGAAGGTTAGAGGCTCTCTGCCTTTGCGGTAGGTAGCAACGTCAGGGGCCGGGTTTTTTGGCAGTATTTTAAAAGCATTTGCGTCAGGCCACCATACTTGAGAGGAGTCTGGCCTCGGGAGTGGTAAGAGTGGTAGATATAAGATTACCCCTGCCTATCTCTGCACTAAAATGACGTTCCCAGTGATAAGACTTTTTGGTCTGGGAAAAGGGCGGGGTGGAGGATTGGTGAGTGAAGGGGTGGGGGGAAGCCTGCTCCAGAGAAGAACAAGTCAGAAACCTCTTCATTTACATGTACAGGCCCTTCTCTATAGGGATGAATCCACAATATCTTCTACCCTATGGTTCTCGGCTAAGCAAGTTAGGCATTTTTCACCATCACATCTCTGCTTACAACACCTAACATGTTGTCACTCATTTTTCGTGCTTTTTTGGAGGATGAGGAAGAAGAGGAGGAGGAAATAGAAGAGGAAAAAGAAAAGGCGAAAAAGAGAGTAAAAAGAAGAGGAGGAGGAGCAGGAGGAGGAGCAGGTGGAGCAGGTGGAGGAGCAGGAGGAGGAGCTGGAGGAGCAGGAGGAGGAGCAGGAGGAGGAGCAGGAGGAGCAGGAGGAGGAGCAGGAGGAGGAGCAGGAGGAGGAGCTGGAGGAGCAGGAGGAGGAGCAGGAGCATTCTAGTAAAGTAGAGATTTCGCCTACCGGCTCGGGTTTACAGAATGGAGCAGGAGGAGGAGGAGCAGGAGGAGGAGGAAAATCTCAGCCGAGTGGGAAGGAAGAAGGAGGTGAGCAGGGTACATGTAGTATCGTCTGCTTCCATACTCCCCTCTTCCTCTCTTTTCTGTTATTTTTACCCCCCGGACAGTGGGTCTCCTTTTGCCATACTGTGTGTAGTAGGTGTATCGGACGTAACAGGCAAAGCCCGCTGGTGTTTTATAATTATGCACATACTCATGTCTGCACCCATGTACTGTATCAATCTAAATAAACTCTTTTTGTGTTGCGATTTCAAAACTAATCATGCACGTATGCATGTCTGCAGTCGTTTTGTATCAGTGTTGGTGGAGATCCTCTAGTGCGTACATCTTTAGCATATCATTGTTACTCTTGTGGTTATTCTTCACGAAAGTGTTTGTGCATGGTGAAAAGAAATGTTGTAAAATGATGAGAGTGTATATCATAAATGGAAATATCTGATTGAAAGTAACTTGCCAATCAGCCTTGTAGGCTATGTAAAGCCATTAAGCACGAAAATCATTACAACAGTTTAGAGTAAACGCTAATATCAAGTCACGGTGTCCATAGTTATTCGCCTCTTACGAATCGCGTAGGGAGACGCGGTGGGTCAATTCTTACCCCGAACCCACAGGGGGATGCCGAAAAGGAAAGAGATGGTAAAAATGGAGTGTTGCAAATCCTTATTCTGCTGTTGTTTCTAATGGTAATTGATACAGAGGAAAGAAACCAGAATAGCCAGTGTTTGATTATTACCTCGTGGGCTGTTGTTTCCGGGCAGTGGCCGATCTTGTGTTGTTGTATTTTGTTTGTTTTTTCATGTACCAATTCATTTGTGCAGACTTGCTCTATTCTTTTCATTAATAAAGTCATTTTGATATGAATGTACGAATGACCCATGAAGATGCAACAGCTGTGAGCGGCTAAAAACATTGAACTCGCCTTTTGCTCGGGAATACAGGGACTTTTCCTGGCGTTCGTGGTGGTGGAGATGGTGATGGTGATGGTGATGTTGATGGTGATGGGCGGTGGTACCAGCATTTGGAAATGTGTAAGGGTGATGACAGTCGTCTCGGTGGTGGATGAGGTGGTGATGATAATACTGATGATGATACTGATGAGGGTGATGTTGATGATGACATTGATGATGATGATGACAACCAAAATTGTAATACTGATTGTGTCTAACATTTTCTTTAACCACCTAGAACAATGTGATCGAATGGTCACTGTCATGTCATTCCCGCAATGTCTATTCCTCCAGGTTGCAGACCAAAGGGTTATCCAGTACTTGTTGTTCTTCAAGAAGGAAGACACAGACATCGGGGAGGTATAACTCACTCCTGATATTTGGGTTCTTGGCCTTGGCTGCGATAGCGATGCCGGCGATCATGCCGCCGCCACTGACTGACACCAGGAAGGCGTCCAGGTCTGGCACTTCCTCCAGCACCTCCAGCGCAATCGTCCCCTGGTAACGGAGACAAACTGGACTTTGAACAACATTTCAGGTAAAGGCCGTCGCACATGGTGCAACAGAAACATGCTGTTTCTGTTTCTCTGATACATACATTTTTGTGGGTGTTCGCTCATGGTCCAACAG
This sequence comes from Theodoxus fluviatilis, assembly GCA_034096865.1. Classification (NCBI taxonomy): domain Eukaryota; kingdom Metazoa; phylum Mollusca; class Gastropoda; order Cycloneritida; family Neritidae; genus Theodoxus; species Theodoxus fluviatilis. The sequence goes on from JAWQFJ010002398.1 coordinate 137,844, forward strand.
AAACATGTCGTTTCAATTTCCCTGATACATACATTTCTGTGGGTGTTCGCTCATGGTCCAACAGAAACATGCCGTTTCAATTTCTATGATACATACATTTCTTTATGTGTTCGCACTTTTTCCCCATTTCTGATTCAATAATGTATGTCATAGTTGGTTTTGTTGTTAATATTCTATATGCCCCCAAGGGTAATGAATAAATTGTGTTTTGCCTTTATGGGCCTGGCACCCGAACTTGAACTCGAAATTCCTCGAACCTCTCAGCTACATGATCAGCTATGCAGTATCACGTATCTCTGCCAGTGTTGACTGGCACCGTGGCCTCGCACTTTAGACTCCGCCGCACATCTCGATTTGAATAATGTTCCGATTTTAATTAACTATTGATGTGTTCTACATCGAGTTTTGAGAAATCAGTACTCCTATTTGGTTACGGCTTCTTTGTATGTGTGTCAGCAGTTTGACAAATGAGCGTTTTGCATGCAAACCGAAGAAAAAAAATGGCCGACACCATTAACTCGTGTGAGGATAGAAGCGACGGTTGAATGCAAGGAGCGTTCCCATTGGCTGACGTGCAGAAGTATTTCACTTGTAATACTGGGAGAATAGAACCGGTCCTAAACCGTCAAATCATTTCTGGTGACTCAGAAGTCCACTGACATGTCTGCTCGCACACGATCAAACGTGTACATCATGATCCAAAAACTGTTTGTGTTGCATCGTGTGCGACGGTCTTTACGAAAAGGACAAACGGAGGCGATCTGTGCACTGTATTAAGTTCTGTACCGCCATAGAAATGCCTTTTTTGGTACTGGTAGACAAGCAACAGTTCCACGAGCTCCGTTTTGCCATCACACTTATTTGTGTGCTAAAAAGTTGAGGTCAGAGGTATCATTTCTGCAGGGATACAAAATGTACATTGTAAAAATCACTAACATACAGGCACTCGGGCGCATGCGCATCTTAACAAACACGCACACACACACGCACACACACATGCATGCACGCACACTCGCACGCATGTTCACACAAAATATACACACGAACGTTCCCACACACATACACACACACGCACGCACACACACATGATGCATTCACGCATTCACACACACGCATGCACGCAAGCATGCACGAAAGCACGCAAGCACGCGCACGCACACACACATGCACGCTGACCATGACAATGATTAAAAGCTGCAATAAGTAATGTGTATGGAAAAATAAACAGTGAGTACCATGTGGTCACAGACAAAGTCGTTGACGACCTACCTGAGCAGCGATGACGTCTGCATGATCAGAAGGCGGGATGACGTAATATCCTTTCTCTGCCGCGATTTTCTTACACGCTTCACACCTGCCGCAGATCATGAGAGTAATAATCAATTTGGAATGTGTGTGTGCGTGCGTGTGTGTGTGTATGTGTATATGTGTGTGTGTGCGTGCTTGCGCGCGTGTGTCTGTGCGCGTGTGTATGTGTATATGTGTGTGTGCGTGCTTGCGCGTGCGCGTGTGTGTGCGTGCGTGCGCGTGTGTGTAAACAAACGTTGACATTTATCAGAGAAGCAGATCGAGAGGAATCAATGCATTATGTCGTTTGGCAAAATGCATCACAACACCTTGGTTGAAGATATTGCATGAATACCCAACTGTGTCACGGATTACAAGTCATGTTGATGATACAAATGTAAGTTCTCTTTGAGTCGACATTTCCTCTTTCGGTTTTAGCTCTGCGTTAATCAATCAAGTAATACATACATAACAGAGGCAAAGCCCCACGTTATTCACACAGGGCAATCTATAAAATTAAGGGGGAAAAGTGTGAGGTAAAAAAATCAGTTGAAGGAGTGGCTCCAAATGGGCTTGCGGTAATTGCCAGAACGCAACTTCCTCACACTTTCCAAGATTCAACTTCCTCATTATTTCAAACACTCCAGCCGGAGACAGCTCACCTCTCTGCACGATCACGCCCGCACTCGAAGAGCCAGGCGCCGTACTGTCTGATGCCCTGCCTCTTCACCTGAGGGCAGTTGAGGGGGACGACCACGGAGCAAGGGAGCCCAGCAATCCCGGATGCCCAGGCCACAGCTTGCCCATGGTTGCCACTGCTGTGGGCCACCTGGCCGCAGAAGTATTGAATGAAGAAAAGAAGAGAAGGAAAGGACCAAGGAAGATAGTTTCCTGTTGCTTTTTCGTTGAAGGAAAAAAAACTTTGCACGTAGGGTAAAGCCATTTATAAGGGGCGCCGCAGGCTAGGTCGTTGTGTGACCGTTCTGTGACCCCTTAGGGTCAGGAAATTACCATGCGCAGAACATGAGGGAGGACAGGACTGAGCAGGCTTACAGTCTTGCTTCCACGCAGTGATATGGGCATCTTCCTGCTGTGCGTGCTTTGCGGGAAAAATTGTCTAAAGTTGTTGTGACCAAGTTTATTTTTACTCCAATGACATTGCATTCGTGTAAAGAATTTAATGGCTTTTTTGACAACAGAAAGTCAATTCACATTGCTGTTCTGCGTACCATGTTACATTTACTTCCAAAACAATGAAAACGCAGAAATTGCGAAACCTCACTATGCACCATTTACAAAAGCCATGTTTATGTGCAGAGTGAGTATATTATTACCGCAATCAAATTAATGAGAAATTATGAGAACATTCAAAGTTGAAACGGGGAAGATTACTGACCACACCGGGAACGTTGGGGTTCCGCTGTTTCAGAGCTAAAATCTGAAATCAAAATCAAAGAAAACCGTCATGATGACCCTACTTCACTCACGACCTCTCCAGTCTCGGTGCCATGGAACATGCAAGGATGAAACTATGAGATTTGTGTGTTCACGGTCATTGTTACCCTTTCCAAAACAACCAAGCAGTGTTGGCTGTCGTTTTACTGCATGGAAAATGAAAAGAGCTAAGACACAAATGACAACAGCATTCACTCATGACAACATGGCAGAACATACAAGTAACATGATTCGACAAGACTAGGCCAAGACTACAATCTCGTGACTAGAAGTGACGCACCACCAGCAAAACTCTCCAAACCCTGAAGGGACAGCTCATTACCCTTCTTCCCCCATACTACTGCACCCTCATTAGACAGATTGTTCATACGCACAACCAACTTCTTCACAACCACTGCCAACAAATCAAACACCAGAAGCTTACCCACCTTTTGAAACACAAACCCACCACAAACGCCACACCAAATCGCAGCCTACAACCGTCTGCCTCACCAGAGTGCAGTGTATCTCCCCAGAATCTCCCGCTTTCTGATGCAGAAAAATCCCCTCTAACCAAGGGACTCAAATTCATTCCCATTCGCCCTTCAGCAAGCAAACATATAACCTTCCTCGACTGTGACCGCTTCTTCCGCAGCCTTCGATGGATGGCAGTCCTGCACGCTGTCCCTAGACCTTCTCCCCGAAACTCTGACATCTTCCAACAGCTATTCCAAACCCATCGTTCCCACGAACAACCACACAATGCATCTACCCTAGTCGAAGCCTACATAAACAAGTGCCGACAAGAAATCAAGCGCCTTCCCCACAAACCCGCTTCACATTACAAATCTCTCTCGCGATGAATCCTCTGCTCTCCAGTCCCTCCACACTCGTTCAGACATCGTCATCAAACCTGCTGACAAGGGTGGCTCCATAGTGGTATGTGACCGCTAGCTCTACGTTGCAGAAACACACAGACAGCTCAAAGACACCGCTTATTACACTCCCACCCCCACACACTCTCTGCCGTCAGACAACAAAACAATTTCCAAAGCAAACCAGACAGCCATTCGGGCAAAAAACCCTCCTCCTCAGCCAAGCCCTTCTCCATCCAAAACCCTAGAAAACACACCTTCTATCTCCTTCCCAAAGTGCACAAGCCCAACAAATTCTGGCCGTCTCATCGTCTATGCATTCAGTTGCCCCACCGAACACATCTCCCAGTACTTGGACTTTGTTTTCCAAACAATTGTCCACGCACTCCCCACCTACCTCAAAGATACAACCGACATTCTCTTCCTCGAGGAGTTCAACTCCACCACCACTTTTGCTCCCTCTCTACTTTTCACCCTAGACGTGACCTCCCTTTACACCACAATTTCGCACACAGATGGTCTGACGGCACTCTCCTTCTTCCTCAACCAACGCACCATGGTTAAACCACCTACCTCCACCCTCACCAGACTGGCTGAACTGGTCTTCACTCTCAATACCTTGGAGTTTGAGGACCAGTCCTTCCACCAAATCAGCGGGGTAGCGATAGGCTCCAAGATGGGGCCCAGCTACGTCTGCCTCTTCTTGGGCTGGCTTGAACACAACATCACACAAACCTACACAGGCAGACACCCCGACCTATACAGACGCTGCATTGATGATGGGTTTGGCATCACTCCACTCCCACAAATCCAACTTCTTGACTACATCCACTATGTGCAGAACTTCCGCCCCTCCATCCAGTACACATACACCATGTCACCTCATTCTGTCACCTTCCTGGACATCAAAATCATACTGAACAACAATCTCCTGCCCACAACTGTACATTAAAAACACATCGACTCTCACGCATACCTCCACTACACCTCTTCCCACCCTCGGTTTACCATCAACCGCATTCCCTACTCCCAATTCCTCCGCCTCCGCAGATTATGCAGTGATGACCTTGACTTTCAGGTCAAGTCAGAAGAATCAATGCAATTCTTCTCGGCCCATCACTATCCCCTGCATATCCTCAAAGTTGCCCTCCAGAAAGTGAGCAAACTCACACGCTCCCAAGCACTCCTGCCCTCCTGCCGCTCAAACCAAACCCAGCCACGCCCCGCAGCAGTCTAGCTCATCCACCATCCACACAACCTCCCCATCCGCCGCATTCTCTTGTCCAACTGGCATATCCTCTCCAAATCAGAACCCCACACCTTCTCTTCTCTCCCCAGACTCACGTTCCGCTGTGGCAGAAACTTGCGAGACATACTTGTACGCTCATCCTCCACCCCCTCCCCTGCAGCATCTGGCACAACACCCTGCAACGTTGCCAAATGCCTCACCTGCGCCCACCTGTTACCATTCGACAAGGTCCACTACCACAATACCGCCTTCAATGCGAAACGCCACTTCACATGCACAAACCGAAACATAATCTATGCTACCTCCTGCTCTGTTTGCCCCGGGGTTTTGTACGTTGGAGAGACAGAACGAACACTCAACAGCAGATTCAAGGAGCACCTGGCCGACACGCGCCACAACAGACCCACACTAGTTGCAGCACACTTCAACAGCCCCTCACACTCAATCACAAACATGCAAGTCCGCATCCTTTGACAAGCAAAGGGCGACTCAACAAAAAGAAAACAAATAGAACATTACTTCATCTCTCTCATTGACACCAAAGATCCGAATGACCT